>JAVDPK010002216.1:1002527-1019763 GCA_034780415.1 Cichlasoma orientale
ACACACACACACACACACACACACACACACACACACACACACACACACACACACACACACACACACACAGGAGGAGGCCACAGCAGTCAGAAGCTCCTCTAAAAGAAACAAAAGCTGTGGGCACATCTAAAGGCTTCAAATTTGAATATAATATCATGTTAAATATTAACTGTATTGCAGCCTACAAAGACTGAAATATAAACAGTGCTCTGTGATCACTCTGAAACCACTAAACAATCAGACTCCCTTGCCTTCGTACGGAGCCAGATTTGTAGTCACTGCATGCAGCATTGGATGCCGCACTGACCATTCCCATTTTGTGTTAGAAAAGTTATTAAAATCTTGCAATAAATGCTGCGACGACCATGTGATTCAAAGTACTGCAACGTGAATGTCCCCATATGTCAAATGCTTTTGTTCATATGCTCTCGAAGCAATGCAATGACATTTTCAATGTAGGATAACCATCTGAGATAAAATTCACCCGAGAGGGTGTTATTATGAACAGATCATGATGAGAGGCAATCACGCTCAGCAACAGCAATGCTGGAGGTTGTTTTATTAAGCCTTCATTCTGCCTACATATACAGGAGCATTAGCAGAACTACTGCCCACCAAAACCCACACACATTTCCTGCTGCACACTGCCCACTCACTCCAAAACAACAGGCTAGAGATGGTGAGTATTCAGGACACAAGCGCCAAAGACAAGAGAGATTTAGTCTCATATTTAAATATTAAATATTAATGTGCATAATTCCTTAGTATTCCGTGTAAAACATAGGATGTTTTAAAGTTTTGGAAAGCTGAACTATCAGTGTTTCCCAGAGAACTTTCTCAAAACCACTAACCACACACTATTATGGGAACATTTTATGCACCGAACCAAAAAGAATCTGCCTTGATGACCAGCTTTTTGGGCTACACTAAATAGGAAATGTTGCCTGTATTCAACATTGCTTACCTACAGAACAAGTTAGACAAGGCTTTGTTTTAATGTTTTAATTTATGTAGGAAAAAAACAAGTATTAGTATTAGTATAACAGCAGTACTGAAGTATAACAGCAAGGTGGTTGGTTTCATTTCATACAGTGTGGTTTTACTTTTTTCTGTCTACACCGCTTACATATCAGCACATTTTAACATCACGTGTGCACTTGTCAAACTGACTGTCGTACACTTTGCTGAATAATACTTTGATGATACTTTCAAACTGACTTCTATGTTTAAAAGTATCATCACTCAGAATCACGTATTCTTCTCATGAAAAAAATGCGCTTGTTCTGCCTCATTGATGACATTTTGAAATACACACTTTGCCATTTTAAGCATGTAATGATAATAATGGTTCCAGCTGAGTTAATGCAACTGATAAACAGTCTCTTAAGTAAATCTAATCAACCCACCATAGACACAGATAACCCACCTGTTATTAATTTAAAGTGAATCGTTTTTCTGACCAGCGGTCTGACACTGAAAACTTTGCTTTAAAAGACATCAGCCTCACATGCTTGCTCTTTACAGTCAGTTATCATAACATTATCCTCATGAAATTGTTTAAATGGGTGAAGAAATTATCTGTGGGTCAGCTGGGTCAGCTGCAGAAGCATACATTATAGGAATTTATGTAAATATTGAGAATGAGTCACATATTAATAAAGTTTACAGCGCATACAGACATCCTTAAGAAGTTACATTTTAATGTAACCCTCCAATGGGGCTACACTTTGATGATGATTGATAGTGCAGTGCAGATATGTTCTCAGTATTTTAAAAAAGAAAGCTTATCTGATTTTCATGCACAGCACAATGAAAATTGTGAAATAACCAAAAAACAAAAAACAAAACAGTGCAGCAGCAGGAGGCCTGTTTGGGGTCAGGAGAAGATTTCAAAACAGAAAACAAAAAACACGCTGTTGCTCACAGGTGGGCATCAAGTATGCAAATCACAACTCAGAAAACACAATTCATCAGCTAGGAACAACAGAGGACATGTGATCGGCAAACAAGAAGAGTCTCTTTCGTGTGCCTCGTAGATGTTTGCCAAATAAAAACATCGGGAAAAAGAGTGGGAAGTTTGCAGCATTGCAAATCTGCTGTGATAGAAACGCCCATGTAAATATGATGACAAAAGCGTGTCGTGAACAGAATTTCTTCCTCTGAGAAATTTGACATTGTTAATCGCTTGTTGTCAGTAGAATTATGTGTCCCTTTTATCGGTCCAATTATAAAATAGCTTCAGAGCGCCTCAGAGCGTGGCTGGATATCATTCAAGTAGCAGGTTCAGATTTAGTCGAGGAAATATCAAGTATGTAATGCAGTCTCCTACTCCACCTCCCACATCATGCCTACTGTTTGACCCGATTTTAAAGTCTGGCTGTTTTTGTTATCATGTATCTTTGGTCTGCGGTGAGCTGGTTACTGTATATATGAAGCAACTGTGTACTTTTTGCAGCAGAGGAGGTTAGAAGAGGGATGTAATGACTCACCTGCTGCTACCTTAAACCAGCACCACCCTGGCCTATTTTCCTATTCTTTCCCACAAATGCCTCCTTTCAACATGCTATTCTTCTACCCGTCTCCCATGATCTCTCTCACTCATGTACTCCCTCTTGCCATGTCTCGGTTGCCCACCTCCCTCCTCTCAGTCTCCACTACTCCCTCTTTATTTGACTTGATTCGTCTGGAGTCCTGTTTCCATCCAGTCAGAAACCTTTAGTCTCACTTGCCACAACAGCTCCCGATACGCCTTAAGGAAAGCCGCTGATTGAAGTGAAGAGTGAAGTCAGTATTTATGTTCATGTGTGCATGTGGAAACAAGATATGGAAATGTCCTTTCTAAGCTGTCAGGTAAAAATGGTGTATTTCCTTTTTTTTTTTTGTTCGTGTATAGAAAATATAGAAAATGATATAACCCCCCGGGCCTGTGAACACCTTGCACACCTCATTATCGAAACCCCAAAATGGATAGTTGTCGAGATTAAAACAAAGCAATTTCTTTTCCTGGAAAGGTGACATTTAGGTGATACATGCACGATTTTCACCCAGCTTCTCAGTGTGTCACAGAGAGTGAAAAATGAACTTGAAATGTCACACTTTCTAAAACTCTTCCAGGACAGGCACAAGCGTGACTCTGCAAAGAGCTTAAACCACAGCTATTTCTATGTATTCCTATTTATGACTATCTATGTCAAGGTAAGACAAATGCAGTGAGCAGAAATCCCTGCTGCAGTTGACCGTGTTTGTCAGAGTCCAGGAACACATACTGATGGTTTTGAATGGAAAATACAGCTGGCAAAAAGCTTGTGCCTGATTCTGTAACCAGGATGGCAAGAAACAGAAAGTCCGAGGGAACGTCTGTGTACGGAATTATACTTATGTATACCATGATGATCAGGCATATGTGGTCTGAGTTGGCTTTAGTTCTTTCCCTGCTGAATTCCATGTTCCATGTTAACGTGACTCATGAACATGAGTAGAGAAAGAAAAGTTTCTCAGACGTGAGAAGCGGTGCCACATACAAGTTCACCTCTTAAGACACATACTTGCTTTCAGGAAATAAAACATTGACGTCAATTAATTATTTCTTTTTACATATTTGTCACACTTAAATGTTTCAGATCATCAAACAAATTTTCATATTAGACAAAGATAACCTGAGTAAACACTAAATGCAGTTTTTAAATAATGATTTCTTTTATTAAAGAAAAAAAAGTTACCCAAAACTTTGACTAGGCCACTTTAAACCTCCATTTCATTTTATTTTTTGAGCCATTCACAGATGGACTTGCTGGCGTGTTTCTGATCACTGTCCTGCTGTATAACTCAAGTGGGATTGAGCTTCAGGACATAAACTCATGGCCCGACATTCTCCTTCAGGATTTTCTGCTTGAGTAAAAATTACGACAACAATTAAAGCAAGTGGTCCGGGTCCTGAAGCAGCAAAGCAGCCCCAGACCATCACACTACCACCACCATGTTTGACTGTTGGTGTGAGGTTATTTTTATGAAGTGCTGTGTCAGATTTTTACCAGATGTAACGGTGCAAAAGTTCAACTTTTGTCTCGTCAGTGCACAGAACATTTTCCCAAAAGTCTCAGGAATCATTAAGATGTTTTTTTTGGCAAATGTGAGACGAGCCTTTGTTCTTTTTGGTCAGCAGTGGTTTTGACTCTCTCACGGATGCCATTTTTTCCCAGACTCTTTGCTATTGTTGAATCGTGAACGCTGACCTTAATTCAGGCAATAGAGGTCTGCAGTTCTTTAGATGCTGTTCTGGGTTCTTTTGTGACCTCCTGGATGAGTTGTTGATGTGCTCTTCGAGCAATTTTGGTAAGCCGGTTACTCCTGGGAAGGTTCACTGTTCAGGTTTTCTCCATTTGTGGATAATGGCTCCCACTGTGGTTCTCTGGAGTCCCAAAGCCTTAGAAATTGCTTTGTAACCCTTTCCTAGATGTCAATGACTTTGTTTCTCAGCTGTCCCTTTAGATCGTGCCATGATGTGTTGCTTCTTGAGATCTTTTAGCCTGCTTCACTTTCTATTCTATTTAAGTGACTTCATGATTCGGCAGGTCTGGCAGTAATCAGGCCTGGGTGTGGCTAGTGACATTAAACTCAGCTTTCCAAAAAATGTGGTTAATCACAGTTAATTCATGATTTAATTCATGATTAAAGAAGTCAGGAAGGGGGCAAATACTTTTTCACAGCACTGTGATTACACATAGTAAAGTGTAACGTGTCAGCTTTGAAGATATTTTCTAACGCTAGAGTGAATCTATGTTCTGAAATAAAGTGTTGTTTCTCTTTCTTGCCCGGCAGCTTTAAAGAGCCATTCTTCATCCAGAATGCCGCTGACCTTGGCTTTTAAATCAGCGCAGCTCACAAAGTGCTTTTCCTGAGCCCATTTGGTATTTTTGTTGACATCATACACTTCGACAAGAGATACTGTAGTGTGTGTGCGTCCATATATCTATGTGTATGAAATGAATTAAATCCCATTTTTAACTTTGACTTTCTCTGTGACAGCTTGGTTATCTCCTGGGCACTTTATTAGGTACACCTCGCTAGTATCAGGTTGGACCTTCTTTTGCTTTCAAAGCTGTCTTAATTCTTCATGGCATAGATTGAGCAAGGTGCTGGAAACATTCCTCAGAGATTTTGGTCCATGTTAACATGATGGCATCACACAGTCGCTGCAGATTTGTTGGCTCCACATACATTGTGCTAATCTCCTCTTCCACCACCTCTGCGCTCTGCTGGATTGCTATCTGGTGACCATGGAGATCATTTGAGTACAGTGAACTCGTTGTCATGTTCAAGAAAAAAAGTTTGAGATGATATGAGCAGCCACCAGAAGGTGGGTACACTGAGCTCATAAAGGGATCGGCACTGTTAGCAAGAACACTCAGGTAGGCATTTCAACAATTCTCAGTTTGTACTAAAGGGCTCAAAGTGTGCCAAGAAAATATCACCCACACCACACAAGGTAGGATGGATCCATGCTTTCATGTTATTTAATCCAAAATCTGACCCATCTGAATTTTTGGGACCATTCTCTGTAAACCATAGAGATGGCTGTGTAGATCAGAAGCATCTGAAAAACTCAGAACAGCTCATCTGGCACTAACAATCCTGTCACATAAGTCACTTAAATCCCCTTTCTTTCCCATTCAGACATTCACATTGAAGTTCAGCACATCTGCTTCTCTAAATGCATTAAGTTGCTGCTTTGTGTACTGTACCTAATAAAGTGAACAGTGAGTGTATAGTCAATGTGATGGAGGGAACATTGCTATGTGGTAAAGTTCTTCTGATAGCTGTGAAATGGCAACAGCTCGGGGGTATTGGATGTGTCAGAGGCTGGATCAACTCCACACAGAAGGTGTTAGCTGGCCAGGGCACCAAATCTCTCTGGAGGGAACATCAACATTATTTCCACAGCCGTTTGGCATGAGCACCTCAAATGATGACTCAGACTCACAAGGGCAGAGGCTCTGCAGCGCTGATGATGCTTCAGCGAGAGCATAAATGAACACGCAGCTGTATTCACACACATAAGCAAAGAAGAGAGAAACCGTGCACGACTTACACACAGGGTGTGAATCCACAGATTGCTGGCTCATTCACACTCAGGGATACAGGATAAAATACACTCACTAGCATCTCTCCAGGGCTTCTTGTAAATAACAGTTCAATGACAAAAAAAAAGATGAAAAATTGAAAATTATTGTATGTATTTGCAGCACAGTCAGCAACGTGAACACCTCGCCACAGTAATTTAGCTTTCTCACTTGAGTGCAATCTAATTTTACCCTCCCCAAATAAACCTTCTCTTCCAGTAACTTGCAAACTGCACTCTCCAAATGCACTTCACATTGCTGGAACATAAACAGAGATGCTCGAAATAAAACAAAGGAATACAACAGAAATTAAACAGCTCCACCATAATCCAAACTATCTCCCATAAAACAGGATCTTCTTTCTCTTGGCCGTCTGTGTGTGAAAATCCCATAACCATAAACAGTCCAGCTGGTAATCCATTCAGGGGCCCCGGAGTTTTAGCATGTGTCAGCGGAGTGCAGAGCTGAGTGGCTTTAACAGGTCCTAGGGTGATTATGAAGGCCTGAGATTCCCTCACCTGGATGTAATGGTCCCGCAGTCCCAGAAACACCCTCCGCTCCCAGAGGGACGGACTCAGAAGGGGGCCGGGCAGATACAGGCTGACATCTGCTGGGCAGATGTACCTGACTAAAGTGACTGAGGAGCACAGCAGGTACACTGGCCTAATGTGATGTTACTCATGAATGATTCATCATCTCTTTCAAAGGCTATTTTTGTGAAAGTCCTGATGAATTGGAGCGTTTTCTACCAATTGTACTGTTTTCAGAGCATGCAGGCCAAAGTCTGTTGGTAAATCTACCACTTTGATCTGTACTGAAATGTCTTAACAACAATCAGAGCAAATAGGATAGCATGTCATGAAAATTTACATAAAACAGAACAGATACATTCATTTTTGATTCAAGAAGACAGAATGGAATAACTTTGGTGATTTTTTTCACTAGTGCTGTCTTGAGTTTCATATTAGTGGTTTTGAGTGAAATGTGTGTGACTGAATTTGCTGAACTGCATCAAAATTTCCTTTAATTTGATGACTAATTGTATTTTGCTGTCTGCAATAACTGCTGTCTCTGGTGCTTTTTAGCTCATGCACACATGCTTAAATGCTAAACAAGGATGGTGAACACTCAACTGCATTGTCAGTGTGAGTATATTAATATGATGATATTCACATTTATACACACTGTTCCACACGGAGCCGCTGACATGGCTGTACGCTTCTAAATTTGTTTTACTGCAATCAGAGTTTAAAGCCACTTTTTTTTTTTTTTTGCCAAGACTTGCAATACACACAGAGGAAGCAATCAAAACTACAGCATTCTACAAGCCAAAATAATCAGATAAAGGTAAGGCTGTGTGCATAATTCTCCACATGATGCAAAGTCTGCATGAGGCATTTTCACTGCCTGCCACTGACTCCAGCTTGCTTGCAGTTACACAGTCTGGAAAATGATTTTCCCCGAAGCATAATTGCATGATTAATACTTGCATTATGCTATCATTACAAAGTCATCTGTCTCTCCTGACCTTGCCAAATCCAGGTGAATAGCTATTGTCCAATTAATAAACACTGACTGCAGTTTTGGAATCCAGACAAAAACACTGTAGTTGCAGAAAAAGTGGGGTTAAAGGGGTCAGACAGAGATGAACTAAACCTCCATCACATTGTCAACCCCCCAACAGTTTGTCACTGTCCATTTTTCACAGACAGATAAAGCTGCTGTCCAAGGGCCAGTTTCTTATAAAACCGGCTGGACTAACTGCTGGATAAATAAGTCTTCCAGCTCATTCTAACACCCTCAAAGCACCAAAGGCTTTTGCACAAGTCTTTCAAGTTCTTCTATTCCTTGTCATGCCGTCTCTCATCATCTAACATTAGTTCTTTCCCCAATCAAAGAGGACAATTAAGTCATTGTGTTGCAAACCATACAGCTTCATTATGTGGGCTAGTATACTCGACAGAGCGGTTGTGGGTGGCATTTCTGAAAAATGAGGTAACATTTGTTTTCTTAAATGAGAGGTGGTGAGTGAAGTCGTGTTCTCGCAGTTCTCCAATACTTATGAGGATACACTGATTGCTTAAATGGGTCATTTACACCTGGCGCTAACAAACACGCTCTACTTCACGTTTAACATTTAATAGAACCTCCTAACACATGTCAGGTCAGCGCTGTCAGGAAACGCCTACAGTGCTAGCAGCTGTGGGCCAACAGACGAGAACAAAGGAAGAGTAACATGATGATGTGATGACAGATGAAATGTGTCCCAGCTTTGTTCTTACTCACTGTTTTCCCTCTCCTTCTATTTCCCTTATGATCCGCTACTAATTGTAGTCCTCCTACAATATCACCTCCATCTTTGTGTTTTCTCTCGCACTCTAACATCCCTATTACTCTGTAAGGCTGCTTTACTCACAAGACCCACAAACTGCTGTTTTGCACAGATTCTGCATGACATAGTTGGGGGGGGGGGGGTGGCAATTACAGTTAAAATGGGAAACTCTCTTCACCTCAAGTTAGGGTAGGAGAAACATTATGGGGGGTGTAATAGAAACAGCTGGTGCAACACTCTCATCTAGTGGTGGATAGTGAAATTGCACCTGGATAATCTGTGACCAGAGGATCTCCGTGCATACATCGTTGAACCATGAGCAAGAAATGACCAAACCTCCTAGTTTTCCATCCAGCGTCTCAGCTGCTGTGAGCACCCATGTGTCCAGAACAAGATGATGACTTCAACAGGAATAAAGCAGCTATTTAGCATCACTTCATCATAAGTCCAATGGGCCGTGGAAAGGCAGCAGTGACTTTTCCATGACTCTGTGTGTGCCTGTCCTGACTCCTGGTTCTCCTTTGGTAGGATGTTCCAAAACAAGTTCATAACACGGCTGTTTCCTCCGTGTATCTATGCTGACTTGCAAAGTCCTTCAAGGTAAACTTTCCTTTAAGTCATCATGCTTAGCTGCTGTCACCAGACTCCATCTCATCCAAGTAACAACTGCTCGTCCACTCTGACTCAGTGCTGCTTCATCAACTTTTCCTCACGGGCCGGTTTATCATCTTGCTTTTGCTGTAAGTGTTTTTGTGAGTTACTCATTTGGATTTATTTCTCACGTGCAGAACGCTAGCAGGATTATTATAGCAGGAGTATTATAGCCTCTTGCAGCACTTTCCTTGTCTTCTCTAGTCTTTCTGAGAGTTAAGCGCAAGCAAGTTTCTTCAGTCCATTCAGAATCAGTCATGCCACATTTCTTTTTCTTGTTCATTGCCTTGCATTTCTGTTTCTTTTCTCTGATTCCCTCCTATCAGTTCCACCCCAACAAAAACACACATGCATAAATATACATACACAAACATTTCAATGATTTCAGCACAGATTTAAAGCCTATCCTATTCCAGACAACTGTGGTCAGACATGACCATCATTCTCTGTGCTTCAGAAAAGGGGGGAAGACAGACTGACAGTATCCACACTGGTCTTCGCTGTCTCCCATATCTCATACAGCAGCCACAAGCCTCAATCACGATGTCCTCTCTGGGAAGGGGGGATTTTTGCTCCCCTGACTACATACAACAACAAGGTTGTGCTGACAGCTGTTTGAAGTTGTTCCGAGCCGCGGACTACTGCTGCTGTGTTTAGGAAAAAACATTTAAAGGACATTAGGCGGCTTGGATCTGACTTCAAATGGAAACTCAATCAGGGTGTGAAAACACTCTGCGCAGCAGCTCGCGCTATTCACTGAGTCTATTGCAGAGTGACAGGCAGTAAAAGTAATTATAGATGTGAAGATCGCCCTTGTAAACATAATTTGTGGTTGAGGCGGGGATTGGGAGATAGTTTGTTGTTGGTTGGGTTTGTTCTTCCAAGTTCAAGACTATAAACCTGACCTGGAATGTGATATATCATCGGGATTTAAGGCTGAGCTGTTGGACTAAAAGCACAAAACTTCATAAATAAAATAAAATAAATAAAACTCTTTGGTTAATGAGTGGGTATTTTCTTGACTGAGAGAAAGAGTTAAAGTGGCTTTGTTTGTTCTGGGCTGAGAAGTATGAAGCTGAATAATCTGGCCAGGGCTGTGCTGAGTCAATAGAAAAACTGCAAAAACTAACTGCAAACGGCTGAGTTGAGCTGAACTGGTACAGAGTGAGCTACAGCCTTTCGGGTTTGGGGTGGACTAGGGTACGCAGCTGGGTTAATGTGATTCACAAAGAAAGTTCTTTTCACCTCTTAAAGGATGACAGAACATGCCTGATGATGTCATTGTCATAGAAACAACAGTCACTGTTTGAGGCTACATATTCAAAGCTTGCACTGATTACAGGAAGCCGTAGAAATCTGTCAAAAACTCTAAATTCTTTATTACAGTACCTTTGAGGATGATAAAAATCCTACACCTCCCATGCATTCATCTCCCCCATTAAAACAGCTGTGGCTACTCCACAGGCCTCTGATGTGCCTGTGTGTGTATATACAGCACACACAGACCTGTGCTTCTGTTAAATCATGCATGCATCAGTGTGCGTGTCACGACTGTGTGTGTAAGTGTAAGAGATCTGGAAGGGGGAGATTCGCCTCATTGCCTGCGCCACCAGCCGACTTCACCCAGTGCTGGGCTCAAATCTGGGGAGCTGCTTTGGGCTCAGGGACCAGGGCTCTGACTGGACGGCGGTCTGAACAGATGCCTGCCACATCATTAGAATCAGGGACAGGATACAAAACCACATTTCTTTTGCCACCTGAGTTTCCTCACATTCGGAGACACACACGTCTGTCTTAATGCTCACACCAAGCTGTGCAAAGGCTGACATACTGAACACTTTGATATGCGCGAGCTGTGCAAAATGTTGAACCACTCCATGACTGTTTTCAATAACATGATTTGTCAGAGAAACTAAAATGAATATGCAACCTAATCCTGTATTTCTGGATTTGCAACATAATAGATTTTGGGGTCTATCATGTTGCAGGATATTCTCCTTTAAAAACACATAAGTTAGGTCACAAATATCATGCATTTTGACCTCAACTTTATTTGGAAAACAGGTATTTGCTGTACCTCCTAAAAGGAAGAAGGGATTTTTTTTTTGACAAAAAAAAACAAACTTTGGAACTGAAATTACATCCCAGGCAGATCAGCGCAGCCTCAGCTGAATGTGTGGTCACTAAAGATTTGTTCAGGCCCACAATCCTTTGCCAATGGCCAAGGGGGAGCAGTAATCAATTAGGCTCACATGGTATTGCAATAATTATGTACTCCAATTTACTCCTGGAGGGTGGACAGGGAGAGAAGGGGGAGTTGGGGGTAGCAAGAGAGAGAGAGAGGAAAGCAGAGAAGCCCGGGGAACCATTTCATGCTACTCCAAACCACTTCCATTCATGTATCTCTCAGATCGTATCACATTATAGCACCAGCACACCGATTCAAACTGGCACAGAGGAAACCAGGTCCATATTACTCCCTAATTGGTCATTTCCAGGGGAAGCCTTGGTTTGCAAAACCTCCTTCCAGGACAGGGCTTTCTTAAACAAGCAGGGGTTTAAGACAGGGGCTACATCTGGGCGGCAGGCAAGCCAACAGGCAGGCATTGATTGGGTCCGTCCCAGTAGTAAGTGAGCTGATTGCAGAGTAGGCAACATGTTACATCAGCTTTTAGTTTCCTATTTACCTTATGTCAGAGGAGAAAGGCATATACTGTAGGAACTTCAAAGTGAATGGGCAGACAGACTGAAAGCATTTCAATTACAGTGTCCTTGACTGTGAAACTACACAAGTCACTGATGCTACTGATTATAGTCCTCGGGCCCCTTAATGTAAAGTCTGGACTGAATAGCTCTCCGTATTGGGGTATTTTGTAATGGGAAAACTCTGTATAACCGCAGTTTACTTGTGTGTCTAACTATCTGTTGATTGCAGGCATATACAACAGGTACACAGAAAATCTTTTCTTACGCGTACAAGTGAAGTGGAGGAACCTGGAAATACTTTACCCACGCAGTACATCATGAATGTGGATGTTTAACCTTAAACTTGATCCATTTCTTCATTTTACACTCCTGGAGGGCTTGATTAAAAACACAGCTTTTTGTTTCACACCTTTTGCTCTGCCTCTTGACATTTCATGCACGTGACCTTAATAAGTTTTAATACTTATCACAGATATATCCACCGCAGAACATGTGCAAAAGTATGCAGCCATACACATCTCTGTTGGGCAGCTTGGGACCAGGCTGCTAAGTACTGCCAGATTTCAATCAAATGACTGGCTATTGGATTTCTAGCTGCAGGTTACTGGTGATGAGCAGATTCATATCTAATAGATGCAAATAGATGCTGTGATTCCTGCCTGGCTCCCAGTGTGTATGTGTATGTTTTTAACACGCTCACAGGTTCACATTTATGGGAAAATTTAGTTTTAAAGGTCTTTGTGTTTGGTGTGTGTGTGTGTGTGTGTGTCAGTGACTACAGGGGGAATATGAGATTCAGTAATGATTATAATTAAATCAGTGAACAGTAGGTGACCATGGATCTGATTTCAGTCATATTTAACTGGCACAGGGACGTGTTGAGCACTGGGGGGCAGTGTACTGTAGGGTTGAATCAACCCGCAAGGCTCGTCAATTTCCACATGGGTGAGCGGGTCCAACAATAGGCTGACTGTTGCAGTGTTAGAGCCAGAGCTCTCCTCACCTCCACCAGCGGAAATCACCAACGGAATTTCTACAACTGGCAGAGTGCTGAGTGAGGTGGCCTCAGCGCGCCTTTAAAATAAAATCCATCCACTTCACACGGTTACAGTGGTATATGAAAAATTAAAAGGTTAACCAAACATGTGTGAGGCCGGACAGCCTGTCACACTTCACACAGACCTTAATGAGTATCTTAAATTGGTTGTGTAATTTAAGTACAGCGTGAACACACAATACGCTACGTTTGGGCATAGTTTTGTGTAATTTATTACAAACATGAAGACAAGCATATAAACAACTGTCCAAAGCCACCAAGAATGTGTGCGTGGGTGTGCACCCGAGTGTTTGACGGGGCGCCTCTCTACTGTAATAACATCGGCAGGTGGCCCAACTAGCCTCATCCTCTGTGCCTTCCCCCACTGCTCCACCGCAATGGAAAGCAGGTGTCCGACCCTGGTCTGGGGACAGAATTGAATTAATGTGCAAAAACAAATGACTCCATCAGCAGTGTCTACAAGGGCCACGGTGACAGGCCTGCAGCCTTGTACAGCCCGATGGTGAGCCCACTGTCACCCGACACTGGGCTGGCCAGGCTAATATCCATACCTATTACATGAGGATTCATGGGAAAACAGCCGGGGCGAAAGGTGAAGATGGGAAAGGAGGCTAAAGAGAAGAATGGAGGTTAGGCAGGACAAAGCTGTAGTCTTGAAATTACCTAGAGATCCCATTTAGCTGGTAACAGTGTGTTTGTCTGCAGTGAACATCCAAAAAGGAGCGTGTTAGTCTTCTCGATCTGCAAGGCTTTGAGGAAATGTTTTGTCTAATTGGAAGCGACGGTAGTCAATACACAAGCGGGATCCCGCCCTAGAATGACATGCCCAACTCTAATACTGTCTCCAATTTCAGGATTACCCTGATAATAACTGAAGGAGCCATTTCCAACATACACACATGCACATAGACAGGCACACAATACACACAGCCAGGTCTGGCATTGACATTGTACAGCAGGGCACACAGAGTAAATGTCTCAAATCATTAACTGCATTGCCTCCAATGAGGCTCTCTTGGCAGGGTGCTCATGAGAACCATCTAGAGGAGCTGTAAAAATGACAAAGTCAATATTGAAGATGACTGCAATTACAGGCTTTCAGGGGACCAAGGAGTCATTGGTCTTCCTGGGAAGTGTGGCCGCATATACGCTGTGAACTCTTCTTTTTATTTTGTTAGTTATAGGGGGCTAACCAACACTTTATGCTTGACATAAAAGGTTATCTAAAGCATTTTTAATCAGTCTAAATTAAATGTCAAGTGTCACCTTTGAAACTCCTTATTGTCAACTGTCTTGTCATCCTGCAGTCACGCGGTTAAAGTTTGTGCTCCACGCAGTGAATACCATTCACATAAATAGTCAGCTATCAGCAGTAAGATCTAGAATGTAGGATGGCTATATTTACATATGTTTCCCTCCTGTTTCCAGGCAACCAAGGGCTTTCCCCCATGACGAACGCAAGTTTCAAGTGCCCCACCAGTCACCCATCCTTGCTCCCTTTCAGCCCCACCACTACCACAGCTACCACTAACCCCTGGTAATCTTATCATGTCCCATCACTATACCCCTCTCCCCCCGGAAAAAAGCAACCAGCCAGAACTGACGTCCCTGAGACTCCTTTGCCCTTAACTCGCCCTCTCAAAACTCTTTTCAATCATTTGGTGATTTGTAACAACTCTACGCAGCCCCCCACCACAGACACATACACCCCTCATGGCTGCTGGAGTTTAGACTCAACTTTCTGTCACTTCATACCAGCCGGAGGGAGCAGATGGGTTCGGATAGAGGCCACAGAATCCCACAATGCTCAAGCCAACAGCCAGACTTTGATATTAGGGATTAAGCTCCCGTCGGGATGGCACAACATGGCGAGTCAAAGTGAGGCGAGGCGGCCCCATAATTTCAGCCCCCTAATTTGTAAAAAAATTTGTGGAATGACATCAGCAGCTATCAAAACAAGAATGTGGGGGTGGGGGGTGGAGGGTGCACTGGGGAATCTCGCTGGCTGATTGAGTTGGGGTGTGGTGGTGAAGGACTTTAATGTTGGGGTCTATCTGTGCTGCAGTCGGGCCAGCACAGACAGACATGGGAGCTAAAGGATAGATGGGGATCAAATGGGTTAGGGGGTGTGGGGTCTTTCTCCTTCACCCCACTGAATACCAGTGGCCCACTGTGGGGGGATGCCAGGGTTTCAAAGTGCGGAGGGGCTCAGGAGCATTATCAGCTCTGATAATATTATCTGGGAGCACTGAGGGAACACGCAGGGTTGTGATGTATAGGGACTGGAAAGGGCGGACTGTGGTGCTGGCCACTGTGTTACGTACGCAGACCCGTCTGCATTTCCAGACTCTCGTACTGTCCAAATATATCAGCATTCTCAAATACACAGCAGACAGACAAATGATTCCTTCCACTTTTGAAGGTGCCATTCATTTGGAATCACTAACCAGTTAATCAGAACTAATTTTGTAAGTTTAATTTGTTTATAATTAACTACATCAATATAGAATTACAGTAAAATTCAAAGTTTTAATTATGCATGTAACAGTAACAGTTGCAAGGGAAAGAAATCAAATGTGGAAACTCTCAGCTTTTTTCTTAAAATGACTTTCTCACCGTGGAGTACTTTTAATAGTTTTGGCAGTGAAAGTGTTTACAAAAGCAAGGCCTTGATGGATTACCAAGCTACCATGCTTTCATTTCTCTGAGTTACCCCTACTATCTCTCATCGCTAAATTTATGACCTCCCTAAGAGGTCAACCAACAGGGTTACACATTTAGCATTCCCTGCAATGAAGAAGTAGACTGAATGAGAGAGAGAGAGGGGGGGTGGTAAAAGAGAAAGAAAAAGAGTGAATAGTAGGTAAGGGAGTGCGGATGAATGAGGGAGAGGGAGAGATAACAAGTGGGGGAGAAGTGCTGATGGCTATAGGTCAAATGCCTGAAAGCAGCAGTCAATAAAATGATAAGAAACTGCCCTAAGGGTATGCTATACATCACAGCACTAATCCTTCTCTAACTGCCATATTTTAACCTTTGATGGAAGTTGTCTACGCAAAGGGCAGGTGTTTTTCTGTGTGAGCAAATAAAGTTGGTTTCATTCCACCAAATGCTGCAAAGGTTCTGGTTCTGGTTTTCACCTAAATTAAGGATCTTGTATCAATCCAACCAAAGAAGAATCAGCTCTGTCTGACTCACTTCTGCTGAAAGAGAAATGAGGGCTGTAGTGAAATGCAGTCAGAGTGTAATGTAAATAACAGCGCAATCTATTTAAAAAAAAAAACCAGAGAGATTTATTGGTGCATTTAAACTGCAACGTACAAAAAAATCTGCCGGGAAATGCTCTTTCCCTAAACCCCAGCATCCATACATACCTACAGAAGGAGCAGGGGCACAACTGTTTGGCTTTCATTTCAAAACCCTCTCAAAGCCCTCAAAGCCTTCTAATCACTGACTTACATCAAACATTCATCAGTCTGGCTTAATTACCCCAAATCAACTGGGGCTAAACTACATTTCTGTGCAGCGCGCAGTGGAATTCACTTTCCAGATTGGGGCAAAGTACTTTAAATATCAACAAAACACCACACAAGCTGTCAGACCAAATTAGCTTCTTAGCTCACTCTTTGTTTGGGCTTGTTCCAACATTTAATATTCATCAAAAACACCACAATTAATTTCTGCAGTCTAATCATCCTCATCAGCAAATATTCAGAGCTGTATTCTGTTGGCGAGGCCATTCCCACAGCATAAACAAAGGCATTACAGCAGGGGGGGCTACACTGCGCTTATCACTACCGTGACTTACACAAACCCCATGGTCTTTGCCTTTAGCACACCAAATCTACATATGATTTCATTAAAAAGCCTCTTTTTTTTCCAATGACACAATAAAGTTATTTTAAGCTCCTGGCGTTGGACGGGGTTAGTTGTGCTGTGTGTCGGCCCTCAACTTGAAACTGCAGAGTTAATTCAGATAAAGAGAGCCAGAACCCCAAGGGGTAATGGATATCTCAGTGTGGTATCAGTTGTTTTTATGCGGCCAACTACATCACAGCTTAACAGATGTTCACTTCTCAGTTAGTTGATGTTCTGTAGGATGTGTCTAGGCTACAAAGGAAGAACTGGGACTCTGAGGTATGTCAGCTACACACATCATTAATAAACGTGATTGATGATGCAGTCGCTAGCTCCTAAAGTGAATTAATTTATTACTGTCATCTCGCCCAACCACTCAACCCTCAGCTGAGCCACCCACACGTAGCCAGACCTCACTCGAGCATACACATCCTCCCACACACGCGCGCACACACACACACACACACACACACACACACACACACACACACACACACACACACACACACACAC
>JAVDPK010002216.1:1019863-1089275 GCA_034780415.1 Cichlasoma orientale
CACACACACACACACACACACACACACACACACACACACACACACACACACACACACACACACACACACACTTGAGCTTGCAAAAGCTGAGCATCAATTTATTTTTCACCAGAACCTTTCTTCAACAACTTTACACCAAATTTGTCAGCCTGCAGCGCCGGCATCCTGAGGAGCCACCAAGGGACTGTGAGAATCTTGAAGACAGGCAGCCAAAAAGAAAAATACAGATGACAGCAGGGCATGGGAGACACACACATGCCCTGTAAATGAAACAGAGAAAGAGACAAGGAGAAGACAGGAAAAAAAAAAGCACAGCAAAAATATGAACCCTTGGTGCCTGAGGTCCCAGGCAAATAAACACTTTCCAGTTCGATCCCTCTGCCTCTATCGTACTGTAAATCTGGTGAAGAAATTTAAAAGGGTGGGGTGTATGTGTGTGTGTGCGTGTGTGTGTCTAATATTTCTACCGTGACTGAGATCCAGGAAACTGCTCCATCTGCTACCAATGTAGCCACTTCCATTAAATTTCCTCCCACAAAAGGGCATCACAGAGAGCCCATCACTTCTGAGTCTTTATCTTTGGCCTGCTTAAAGGTTCTCTGGAGGCGGGCCCCCACCTCCACCTAGCTGCACTAGCCAACATGCACCTCCATCAATCAGATAAAAACCTATTTATGCTGTGCACAAACACCAGGTTCAGCAGAGCACCATGTGTCAGAGAACACACTCGTGGGCAAGCACTCAGCACACACGCACGCACGCACACACACACACACACACACTGACTCAAGGAACAAGAAAAGCACTACTGAGAGACCTGAGACATAGTAATAAGATAAGGTTCTCTGCTACTTGTAATGCTGAAAAATTGCTACATACTGGATTCATCAGATTTAGGACTCTCGTCAGTGGACACTGAAAACCGTGAGGGTGTTATTACACATTCTATGGGGCTAAAGAAGCATCTGTAGACTGGTATATGATTTTAAAAAAAAGTGTGCAGGAGGGTCACAGCCATGACTTTAGACCAAACTGCCCTCACTGCAATTTACTCATTTCAAAAATAGATTTTCATCTTGAAGAGCTGAGATCAGTCTAACCCAAACCCACTTTGTCGCTGACATTCTTGATTCTTCTGTGTTAAAGGGGAACACCGGGTGAACAATGACAAATAAACACCACTCAGGATCACAGCCCCAGAATGAAGAGGCCATGACAGGCCCTCCTTTCTGCCCCTCTCAAATGTATTCACCTCCCCATTGGAAAGAAAAACAGGCTGAGGGTGAGGTCCAGTTGGTTTAGGTGGCCTCAGGAGGTCTAGCCAGCTTGGTGGCTACATAGCACCAACACCACCTCCTAACATCTGTGGAGAGTTAAAACAGAAAGCAAATGGGAAGGAAGCGGGTAGACAATGGGAAACAGGAGAGGATAGACAAAATGAGCTTGGATTAAGATTAAATTATTGTGCATTAATTCGACACAACGAAACATAAAATCACGACTGGTACAATAAACATTAGGCTTAAACTCCCTCTGGCCCCGTAGTAGCCTCTAACTCTAGCTCAGACACCTCTGAAGAATGCCGTCCACGTGCGCGGGTGGGCGAGCCAGGCAGGGCTTGGCCTGAATGGGGAGAGATGACTGAGCAGTGGAGACTGAAATAGAAGAGGCATTTAAACAAGTTAACTAATCAGCGCTCATTATAGATGATGTCTAGCCAGAACACAAACAGAGGCTCAGCGAAGGCTCAGGGTGAACTGACTCCACGACAACTGAGCATCAGAGGTTGTTAGCTGAGCCGGCACGAGCTGGGCTCAAGCTTTGCCTTGTAAAAAGTTAAATGGCGGCTATTAAAAATGTTGTGTAATGCTGAATGATTTAAGTGCATGCCCAATACATGTGGGCTTCCTTAAAATATAATTGCAAAGAAAAATATTTTTCTGAATTCCATCTCAAAGGTCAAATATGCAACAATTATAAAGAACGGTAATTCAAAAAAAGAAAAAAAAAAGTAATCCGTCTCAATCATCTTGTATAATATGCCAGAGTTGGGGGTGCATCTATCTTCAGATTCCCTGGCTTCTGGCTTTATTTTCATATTTTTCTTCTTATTCCCCTGTGTCCAGGATGTGGGCAGAGCTGTGGGCATGTTTGTGTTTTAGAACAACCACTATTAAAAAATTCCATAATAAATGAGAAATAAAACTTACTCAGATTTTCTTTGTTCTTGCTAATATCCTTCCACCTCCTTATTCTATGCGTAGTTCATTCAAGCACCGCTGCTATTATTGAGCCAGAGAGAAGGGTCTAAGTTTGTGCTGATAAACAATTATCAACAATTTCTGCATCTTATATCTTTAAAATAAGAATCACTGTCCTTTTTCGTGTTATTGAATGAGTGATGTTTTCATCGGTAACTACAAGAGCTTTATCAACAACATATTTGTGTTACATTTGGGCTTTCTAGTCATAGCAAAATTTGATGATGCCATGTAGTCTTCACGGTTACCTTTGAATGTAAGCTGCTTTAACATTTTTGAGGACAGTCGCGTGATCTTGAGAACAAGATGTTTACCTAGTTTAGTCATCTCTGACTTCTGTCTTTACTTCTACTATGATCAGGTTGACATGAAGCAATATCCAAAATAGATGATATTAATCCTGATGACTAGTCATGCCCTAACTTTTCACTAAGAACCAGAAATATGTACCTTACAGGGGAAGAAGAGTAAATGTATCAACTAGTGCATGGATGGCAGTGATGTTTGATACGGGCTTTTAGTTTAGAAAGATTTTATTTCATTTTGTTTTACGACCATTAGTCAAAGTGCTGGCACACTATGTTGTTTCTGTACCTGCCTTGTATCTAAAAAGCAAATCATGCACGTGTCTAACTTTATTCTTTACAGGCAGTGACGTTGTGTGTTAGTTAGAAACTGTCCCGCTAGCTGAACCAATATGGTGAGCATGCTAATTATTACCCACGTTAGCGCTTCCAGGAGAACATTAGGCTGCCCAAAGATATTGTCTTAAAACTAACCTGAGACTGAACAGACATATTAGCTGCAAATTATACATTATTAAATATATGGTTCAAATTATTTTTGCAAAGATTGCATCAGTATCACAGAAAAATGATTTCCCAAGACAGTGGAGATTGTTCTGAATGACAGTCGGTGAGCTCTGCTCCCAATACCCTTTGAGCCCCACGGTCCTTGCTTCCTTATCACAGGAGATAGTAACCGATTTCCTAACAACATTGGTAGCCAGCTATCAGGACCCTCAGATAGATAAAAAAAAAAAAATCACAAGTAATGCCTTCTTTTTTTCAGCTTCCAGAAGATGGAGAATGGCACCAATAAACAGTTCACCTTTGTACTGGGCAGTCACTGTGAGTGTCAGTGATGGCACAGCAACACGAAGCATTTACTCCGCATAGATCAATAAGATGAACAGGGTAAAACAAAACCCATTTAAAAAGTGCATTTTTTTTTAAAAAAGATTGATTTTAGACTAATAAATGAAAGATGGATGTGAAAGTGCATTGGAAAAAGGAAGGAGCCGCCTTTGGTCGTTGACTTACAAGGATTAGGGAGCGACTGTTTATTGACACAACAAGCCATCCTTATCACATCTCAATCGATATTACATCGCTGCAGCTACATCCCAGAGTAGTTAAGCAGGTGCACTTTACATTCTGAACCCTTTTGTCCACCTCTCAGGCTTCCTGCAGGCCTCATTGCTCTAATGTATCTGTTAGATAATCTGTCATCAGCACCAGGCCATCGCCCACTGAGGACACATAGTAGATGGTGACTGATACTCTATCGTCTATTATTGCTTTGGAGATTGATGTGAAGGTCAGATAGCAGCCTTATCATTATCTTATCACAGGCATCTGCTGCACAGATGATCTGCTGCCCAGAGCTGCT
Organism: Cichlasoma orientale; assembly: GCA_034780415.1. Taxonomy (NCBI): domain Eukaryota; kingdom Metazoa; phylum Chordata; class Actinopteri; order Cichliformes; family Cichlidae; genus Cichlasoma; species Cichlasoma orientale. The sequence continues at coordinate 1,023,796 of JAVDPK010002216.1, forward strand.
GACAATCAGCTCATTTTTATGCTCCCAAAGCCTTTATCTTCTGAAAGGTTATAATGACAGTCATCATAACCATGAGCTGAAGAGGTCATTGACCAATCATCTGAGAGAAAATGCACATATCCATCTTTCTCGCAAACACAATGGCACACATTTACACATAAGCGCTACAAGCATGGCACAGACACTGACGGGTAAACTGCATTTCTCTCACATGCACATCTCTTGGGAGAGTGGAGAAGTACAGGAGGAGTCAGACAGTGAAGGTAAATCGATGGCTCCAGTCTGGAACAGAAGCTCTTTGGATGTTATAAACTCCATCAACAGAAAAGTGTACACGCAGGGCTGTTCTGTAGCAGGAAGTAGACGCACATGTTGTAAAAACAACATTTGTGGAGTTAAACAAGACACTGAATAAACTTTTTACAGACACAGAATGATGATTTTATATGTTTAAAATATTTTTTTTACAAACACCGTTTCCTTATGGTTATATATTATAGTTATATATGAACCAATTAAATGTCTCAAAACAATAAAACACTACAGGAAATAATATGTAAAATAACTGTAACTCATTAAATGTAACTATTGTTCTAATCCAGGAAGCACCAAATTATTAACTATAAGAAGTTATTTAACGGTGATAGAATTGAACATTTCCTTGTAATACCAATAAGTGAAGTAGGTAAATCATAAAGTCTTCCTGAGTGCCAACGAAGTGCTGTTTATGTATCCAGGAATATTAGCATTACTTTTCTTTTAGTGGTGCTAATCTAATGACACCAATAAAGCAGCAGGCTGCAGCGAAGCAGCCCTTATTTTGAAGATATGGATGGAGTCAAAGCCCTTTAATTAGGAAGCCAGAGTGAAAAAGAGGTTCAAAGTCACTCCAAGAAATCAATAGACAGTAGCTCTGATAACACTTCACTACTTCACGTTTATCTGGTTGTTGGCCTATTGACCATTAGATGGCACCACCGATGTTGTTTCACAATAAACAATAAAGGCTGATATGCGGTAGATAATGATGAAGACATGGGACAAAGTCTATCCAGTCCAACAACAAATTTTCTGTTGCTGGACAATAAAAAAAAAAAAAAGGTGCTGTGTCTTTGTGTACATCCATGTGCCATTTCATAAGGCCCTGCACAGCTGATAAGACTGACAACACTGGCACTCATATACTGCCTAATATTGCTTCTGAACTTGCAGATACATAGTCATTATCTACATGAACTCTGCTTGAGGACAACTGAGCAAGATGTTTCATAAAAATATGAGATATGATTAGTTACTACTATGCTGACTGCGCTGTATACACTGAAAAGTGTACAGGAATTTTTTTTAATGCTCAAGTTTTATTGCATTTACTCCCAGCTGCAACACATCTTAATAAAATGCCACTATCGTTTTCTCCTCAGTGCATCTGCCACAGTCTGTGCTTGCAAACTGTTTGTACAGCCACAGAACTTACAAGGTTGCTTGAGGTTAATAAAACTTTTTTTTTTTTTTGAGAAGTCTTTTTCACATATTGGAACAATTTGGATTGCAAAGGCCAGATGGCGTTTAATTTTATTAAACAAGATTAATTTTCCACTCACGAGCTGACTGGCTGGAAGGCCATTCTCGGTCCAACTATGACAGGTTGCAGTGTGTTCAGCTGGATTAGCGCTGGCATTTCATCACACTGATCTACGCCTTACATAAAGAGACACTGACACGGATTCACTCTGACAAATACGCATGTATAAAACAGAAATGTGCTCAGCTTCATGTCTAAACCCATAAAAGATTTCCTGTTTCGTGAAAGGACAAAAAAGACAAATGTAAGCATATTTAATAATGTTTATTGCAGTGATAAATAATAAATAAAAAGAAAAAACGACTGCGTTAAAGTCGAGTTCTTTTGAACGTCCTTCCTGCTTTACATGTCTTAAAATTTCTGGAAGCAAACACTAGAGTAAAATATGTTCTATTACAGGATACATTGCCATCAGTGTGTGCTGAATGAAGTTCCTGACCAGATCATCAAGAATATTCTTCTCTCCATGAAAAGAAAGTTCACAGTCATTAAGTGTGCTGCTTAAGTTTTTACTGTGTTCCTTTACCGAAAAAAAAAAGAAAAAAGTTGAGAATGAAAGGAAGAACATTTCTTGCATTTCAAGATATGACTTGCTGATGATGTGCAGAGCCAATAAAGCCATTGGTGTCTTGTTTTTCTGCACCTAACTCGCCTATCATTAGAGGCCTCGGATGAGCTCCAAATAAAACAATCTTCCCACTGCCTGGAACGCATCTTAGGCTTTATTGTGAGCAAAGGTCTGCAGCAGCTGGCACTGAGAGGTCCAGTGCTGAAATAATCTTATCTGCCATCAGCTATAAATATTTCACAGAGAAGGGAGAGCGGGAGAGATGAGGGGAGAGGAAAGGAGGAGGACGGTCAGGGGTGGTTGAGGTAGCGAGGTGGTGGGGGTGTCTGAAGGACCTTTTGCAAGTGCAGTGACAACTGTGCCTTGGAGATTTTTTAACAAATTAAAGGCCGTTCTAAGCTGAGGATTTGCTGGTCTCCTCAAAGCAGAAACAGATTGAGATGCACTTTATAGGCATGTTTTTGCTCTTGGCTGGCCATCTGAACTTGCACATGGCACAGACCGTACTTCCTTTACACTATGTTCCTCATCACCATCACAGGCTCATTCTTCTTCTGTGTGGAAACACAGGTGGTACCACAAATAAACACTATAAAACCGTCTGGACAGCTTTTATGTTTGTACAGCACTCCCATAACACTCCTAATCAAAGGAAACAACCGCCAAAACACATTTCAGGTGGTCCAAGGGAATGTGTGTGTGTGTGTGTGTGTGTGTGTGTGTGTGTGTAGATTGGTGGGGGTCATTCTATTCTTACATGCAATTACGTCAGATTTTTAAAAAATTCATTCCATATTACCTACCGTCTTGCTCTGTTCCCCTCTCCAGCTCATGGTTCAAACCCTCACACAAAAGGAGAAGATTATAGGAAGAGTGGAAAAACAAAACTAATTACTTCAGGTATTTCAACCAGCCAATGCTGCTTAAAATGTAATTACATGGGTTTAGAGCTCTGGCTGTGGCCGGGGTGGCTGCAAATCTCACACTGGCAGACCTGTTGCCAGTGTAAAATCTGACTGCTGAGAGGAAGGCCTTTGCGGACCCAGTGTCATCAACCTAGGAGAAAGTGGAAAAGAAGGGACAGTCTGACATTTTGGTGGGAACTTGAGAAAACTGACCAGTCATACGTGTCTGTTAAATTTAAGAATATAACTTGAAGCCAATTAGCGAAGCTTAGTTAGATGATAAAAATCAAAAGGGGGTGGGGTGGGGTGGGAGGCTTGCTTAAAGCAATAAAATTCTCTTATAAAACTGACTAAACAACAGGAAATATCTAGTTTGTTTCATTTGAGAAAAGCTCAAGTGTTAAAACAACAATTTCCCATTTTACAGGACGATAGATGCTGGACTGTTTCTTGGCTGAGAGCTGTAACACCCTGGAGTCTCCACATAAATTTAAAAAAAAAACTCTTAAAAATGGATGATGTTACACTTTTCCTTTTAATTAGTGGGCTTTAAAGGAGCTAGCAGGCTGATTGTGTTACAACTGGAACTGGACAGACTTGGCTGTTTCACCCTGTTTACAATCTTTGTGCTAAGCTAAGCTAACCATCTGCTAACTGCGGCCTTTTAACAGACAGAAATAAAAGTGATACCAATTTATCTAAGGAAGTGAATTGACTAATATACCACAATTCAAATTATTCTCAATTTAACTTTAGGTTTAAGTGCATAATAATCTCGTGTTTACAGCTTTGAGGTCCAGTAATACTGTGGAATCTGTTTTTGCATGTTTTTGTATAATTGCCTCTTGCAAGTCTATAAAACCCTTAAAATAAACCAAAATTTGCTTTAAAACCCAATTAAATTCTTTACATCTTAAAAAAAACCTTTTAAAAAAACCCCACCACAACACAGGTAGCGACATTTTACAAGGAAATCTAGTCGTTTAATCACCAATTAACTACTGTAAACTGTTATCTTTGGGTGGATGCACCTTTGAACACTATCACAGGTGAAGAGAGGCACACAAAGGGTGGTAAAGCCATAAAATTAGGGTAGCTATTTGAAAAAAGACAGATACCAGTCTGTATAAGGCATAGGTGAAGGCTATGCACAGAGGGAGCTGATAAGAACAGCTCATCTTTCCTCAGACCACTGGCAGTTGGAGGGGGGCCTCTCTCTAGGTAGTTATCTGTGGCAGCTTTACTGTTTTCCATCCATAATGAACAAAATATAGAGAATAGCTGGGGGAACTCGTGACCTTAATTCATGCATACAGTCATTTGTTTCTGACAACCATGAAATAGTTGTCCAGAAAATAAGAGAACGATTCTGGGAAGTGAATTGAACCAATCCTCACTGTATTTAGTCACCCTTCCTCTGGCGAAAATAAAAAAATATGTGGGGGTAAAATAATCCAACGAGGGATCTTGGAGCGGACTAATCCTTGCTGATGAGTGCCTCCAGGCACCTTTACCCTTCATTTATTTAATTAATGTTCAGGAGTAAAAAGATCCAGACATTTCAAAAGAGCATCCGCCTCAGCCCAAGCATAGCCTCTTTTCTAAAAAGGGGACCTGCTTGTGCAGCATGAGAGTAAATCCACAACCATAAACTACTGTTTATGTCCCGGCAGTAAAAGAAAGGTGTGTCCTCCGCCAGGTTTACTGCACGTCCTCTGCAGTGCTTCAGTCATTTCGGCGGCTTTTATAAGACTGTCTGTAAAACGAATCAAATGCAAATGTTTGGGAATAAAAGCAAACATGAGCCACCGTGCCTTCCATGAACGCAGAGTTAATTGTGCTCTTAAACCGAGGTGTGCGTTTCATGCCAGAGGCATTATCGTATGTGACATATGTAACATGAATTTGCTTAAAACATGAGTTTGTTATGTGTGTTGGACCTGGATCAGTTCTGATTTTTAACTCTTAACACTCCCCAAATTCCACACTAGAGACTTAAATGAAATATAGTGTGCACGTTTACATAGAGTATCTTTCGGCAAATCATCTACAGTTCTTTTCTGTCATCTTGGCAGCACGTGCAGACTTAAATTAAACACCAGAAAAGAAAGAGGAAGTATGTTACCAGTTATTGGAAGTGACAAAGAAGCAAACCGCTCTTTTTCAGTCAGCTCCTGTCTCCACCGTAATGATGTATGCAGCGGGAAAACGCTCCAAAAGCAACAAAAATCAGTATTTAAAGTGTCACGGTTCTATTAGAATTGCATTAAAAACCTGTGTAAATATGCCAAGTCCCTCGACAGCCTCAGAAGTGCAGAACAGGACTTCCTCCTGGAGATTGTAGATGGAGTTTTGGAGAAGATGAAGCATACAGGCCGGGGGACTGGGAGGTGATTTAATACAGCTAGCATTTAGAACAACAAAGCACAGACAAAAGCAGCCACTTGGACTGTGCTTCAAAGACTAGTGTGTTAAACACTTGCAGAAAGACATTCTTTGGACTCATGATCATTCGAAATAGCGGGAAAAAAGAATTAGGGAGGAAGTTGAGGAGGAGGAAGGCAGAAAAGAAAAAAAAAGAAGAAGAAGCCAAACACACAAAACTGTCAACCTGATGATTCCACAGCAACATGAAAGGGAGGGAGAATTTCATTGAGTTTCGCTTTAATCTGCCGAGGCCATCTTCTCATTCCATCGTCCCACAGATATACGCTCCGCTGTTGCTTTTTGAATTAACGATAATTCAACGCAGGTCAGCTGGTGTCCTGTGGCTGTAAACGACCTGGTACACAGAGATGATCTGCTGACTCAGCAGCAAGAAAGAGCCCATCTTTAGCCAGAACTCCATTCTGTGTCTCATCAGGTGGCTCAACTCAGTTCCTGTACCAAATCTAAAACTCTGGCAGCCCGTTTATAGGCCTGCTGGATTGGGGCTACTGGCACCAAGATCTAAGAGCCTGTACACAATATAATGTGAAATAATAAACTTCCTCAAAGTATCAGTTCTGTAAGTCAGAGCCAGTTTTGCATGTGGTTTAAGGAGGCTTTTGTTTAAGAAATTAATGGCAGATTGTTGGGGACACGTCATTATTAAAAGCAGATCAAATATATCTGCAGTTCAATGTGTTTGAACTGTACTCGATTACAGTCATACCTTGGACAACAGAGGGCACCAGCTGTATTTCTTCTGATTGTATTACACAAAGATGGGGAAACACCACAATGTGCTATACAAAGAAACAGATTAGTGGTTTGAATACGGTTACCCTCAGTAGGGGAAAAAAAAAAACAAGTCCTCAAAGAAAAATAGTTAAGCATTACAAAGACAATGCCATGCTTTTGTGTCCCACTTCAAATAAAGATGATTTCATAACAAGAGAAATAAAGTTTGTGGAGTGAGCTGTCCTATAACTTTCTCTGTCCAGGAGATGCTGAGGTATTGTTTTTCATTACATTTCTCTTCAGTCCTTTATGCAAGCACCAAGATGTGCTTTATTTGAATAACGAGGAGCAAAAGACATTTTACATGTCTTCCAGTAATTCAGCCTTGGTTCTAAATGCTACTGCAGCGAGCACACTGTTTTTCCTTCTAATTATTTTACCAGTCCCACTTGCTTACTTTCTGAGTGATTAATCAAAGTTACGAAAAGCCAACCATCAACTGGGGCATGTTTCGCATTTCCTCCTGCTGGTGGAGGATCCGTCCAGGGCTGGGCTGCTTGGCCTTATTACAAGTTAATTGAAACCTTGTTTAGAAATACCAAGGTCAACATTTCCAGCCATGTTATCCCAATTAGTCTGCAATGAATCCTTTTAAACGAGGGGTATTGAGTGGCTGACCCGATGTGCTACTTGAATTCCCGATGGGACACCCACATTCAGAGCCTGGGAATGAGAGAGGGTGGCTGGAGGGAGAGACACCAGGGAGAGAGATCCAAGGGAAGGAGGGTGCTGGGTCCTGCTGCTGCCTTGCTTCTCCAGTTCCAGCATGCATTCCTTAGTGTAATCGTTTTTCTAACGCACCTCTAACCAAGTCTGCGCTCTCATTTTGATTGCACATTTTCTTACAAATTACAGTCCACTATATGCAGGGGTTTGGCAGCTGGGGGAAGCCAAAGATCGAGCATAGCAGTGCAGTATGGGGAAAAGAATTACTTAGAAATAAATAACATAATAATTAGTTTTGTGAGCTCCCGTGCTGCCACTCCAGTATTCACTGTTCTTTGTGGATTCAGTCATTTCAATTCAGCAAGGTATAAGAAGACATTATGCGAGCTATGTGGCTGATTTCCAACTCCTAGACACTACAAAGCTAGTATAAAAGGTATCATCACCTTAAATATAAATTCATGTCTGCTATCCTTCACATAGCCTGGTAAAATCACTGTAAACTTTATCACAATACTGCAAACCAGTTTAGCCTGCACTAAACTGCCTGGCATTACCATGTAACCTTTGAATGACACAAAACTACTATACTTCCATTTGTTTTGCAAGACATATTTATTTATTGTTTTTAATGACCTGTCCTGTCTGGCAGCTTTTGCAATCAGAATCCTGATTGTGTTATGGCAAACATATTTGCTTTTCCAAGATGAGCTCTGTAAACTCTCTATAGGCTCCCCTTGTTAGTGTTATTCCTTTTCTTTTATTTATTCATGCATTTTTGTTATTATTCACATGTGTGCATGTGCAATACAGCAGTACCAGAGGTGTAGGCAGTTAGATGCTGCAGTACCGCGATCGCAACTTCATGTCTGCACCACGCACGCATCACGGGGAGGAGAAGAAAAGGTGAGCTGCGGCTGTAAGCTGTACGTTATTATTTATGTCGTCACTGGAAGCAATTCCAGGCTACGGGACACGAGAAATGAACTCATTCAACAGTAGCCTTCAGCTACCAGTCAGATTTATATTCTCATCACCTGAAGGTGCCTTCCAGGTCGTTCAGCCTTTGTGCCAAAATGTCTAATATATTTGTTTATATTGGTAAATAGAATGTAGTCAACAGGATTTACGAAGGGGTAATACATAAAATAAAGAAATTACTTGTTTTGCAAGTTCCTTTATGAGTCTGTATTTTTGTACCTACATTATAATCAATCCAGTCCTTTTTGGCCACCTAAAATGTCGTTCTAGAACTGTGATGTTATATTTGTTCCAATTTCCGCCGCCCTCTTGGCCAGGTCTCTCTTGAAAAAAAAAATTTTTTTTTAATGTGAATGACACTTTTTTACCTGTATGAATAAATGTCATTTTGTCAGAAACTGATTGCGGATCATTGAGATCAAATCATACCCCTGTCAACTCAGTCCTTGCATGTATGACTCAGCTGGAAAATCAATGTAACAAAATAGCCGCTAAAATAACTGAAACAGTATTTGTTTACATGACAAAAGAGAACATGAGGCAATCGTGTGCCATAAAGGTTTTCATGCGGAGTTTTCTTCCAAGCAAAGGCAATATCAGTTGATTTCACTGATTAGAGAAGAGGAAAGAAGACAAAGTAATCATTGAAATCAGCTGTTCACAATGGAAAACAGCACCCTCGCAGCCTGCAGTGGCACATGATTGCACAACACTGTTATAGAGTGTGAAACAGGTTTTTGACATGTTGACCATATTCTTGTAACTAGAAACTGGTCACATGGTCTACAGGTCATGTCATACTGAATTTGTAGGGATTATGAACGCATAATACTATTTCCTTTTTGTCCTGAAAGCTTTGAAAACTCCGACCTGGGGCTTAAAAATGGTGATGCCTGAAAGATAAACAAACATGGACGCCTCACAACAGTTAATATCTACACATCAGTGTTATTAAACATGTGCTTAAAGAATATAGCGTATAGTTGATACGCTGTATTTTCAACTCTGTAATAATGCAGCCATCAAGTTATTCAATGATACAAATGCCCAAAGTTAACAGGAGAATCAATCCCATCTCTACTATCCATCCCATATGATGGAAAAAAATACAATATTATTACAGTAAAACATGTGCAGATGCTTTTAAAAGCAGAGAAAAAAGATCTTATGGCAGAGATTTGATGCTGTCTGTGTCCTCTAATCAGTTCTGTGCATTCATCCTATTAGGCAGATGGCAAAAGAATGGCCAATCCACATGACTGATGTTTTGTTTATGTTTGCTAGTTAACAGATGCACATACAAACATAAAAAAGGAGCAAAAAAAAATGAATGTCTGCAGCCATGCAAGCAGTTTTATGAGATCGGGTTTGTTTGTGCTCTGGGAGTGAGTTCTGACTGTATGCACGATAACATTCTCAGCATTTACATGCTTGTAAATTAAGATCAAACACATAATGCAACTGAAGCTGAGCTCATGTGGGTATTTGGTCAGAAACCATTATGGCGCAAGAGGAAAAATCATTAAGCTTCAACCCCTTGACACCATGTTCAAGCTGTAATGGAAACTCATCAGATTGGGTTTTGAGCTCATTCGGACCGGACCAAGCTGGATCAATACTGCCGTGCCACTAGCATGGCTGAGACTGTGGTTGTTGAAGGTAAATTTGATGCTTGCTCATTCAAAGTTGTTCAAGTAATACAATATATTCACACATCAAGAACATCCACGCATGAACAAGGCAACACAGGACAGCTGGACGTGGAATCACAGGCAAATGCCATGATGACATTATTTGTATTCGTAAGCCTGAAGTGTTGAAGTGAAAGCTGAAATGTAAATTTCTAAGAGCCTCGTGAAGTCAGTCACATTCCATCATTGATGAACCCCACTAGAGTTTACTTGCATGCTGCAAACACTCCGATGCCTGATTACATTTCTCAGAACAAGTTTGTGCATCTGGAAAGGAGGAACACGGCCATTTCTTAAAAATATCAGCCAGATTCTGTTAGGCATTTCCATTTGATTGCACTCCAAGCAAGAGAAGCTGTTTGATATCATGAAGTGCATTACTCAATGCTGCTAGAGTATCATGTAAGGGAGCAAAAGCAATTCTTACAACACAAACATGTGGCTGATTACCACTTAAAATGTTCAGGGAATTCTGTGCATTTGGAATGACACAGAAGGCAGAGCTTACCAGTGCTCATTTATTAACCACAGTGATGTTTCACAGGGATTACTCCCTCTGAATATCAAAAATCTTAGCAAAAATGAAGCAAACCTTTACCTCTTTTTAATGTCTTGCTTCACAGTTCACCTTCTACAAATGGATTCCAAACAGGAAGGTGTCAAGAAAAAATGAGGGCGAGCTCAATGAGCTATACCACTTCAGTGTTACTGATGTTAACTTCCTAAAACAAAATATTTTTGCTGTAATTCTTCTTCAATCGAGCGAAGCCCGAAGGTTCCAACACAGCTGAGACACTACACCATGAGCAAGAACACTGCATGATGTAAGTATAAGATGGAGAGTGGCGTTCCAGCAGCAATCAATATCTAAAAGACTCCTATGTGAGTAATAGTAAGGAGTTACAATTAGGCGGTTAACCTGTGTGGCTTCACAGCTTCCAAAAACATAAGCAGGCAGTGTCATTACCGCTCCTTTAGGCCAGCCATGGTGAACACCGCTGCTTCTCCTTTCACTGCGTTTCCACTCCAAATACACAGATCACTGCACAAGGTTAAGAAAGCAGGGCCTGTGTATTTTGGCAGATGGAATATATTCTGAAAGAGCAACAAATCTGCTATATTTAGTTTTTGATGGCTGAGGGAGCAAAAGGAGCCAAGGCATGCGACGGTAAACTGTAGGACCAAAGGGGGGCAAGACAAAGTGCGGCACGACACAAGGGATCCAAGAGATACGCACCACATGCTTCCATGCATTATATTAAAAAAATGGTTTATAATGTTGCACAATTTAAAGTTTCAACGCGAAATCCCGGAAGATTGCAGATCTGACATTTATTTTGCCACTGATGGGCGTGCAGCACATCCTCAAGAGTTGCCAGATAGTGACAAAATCAGGGTTGACATCTCTCTTTCCAGCACAAAGCTCCACGCTGCACCGGACCAGCAGATTTACAGCCGAGCGTCGAAGCAGCAGCTGGCTGTCCCGCGCAAGAGGGAGGCTAATCTTGTTTACATTCAATCTGCTATTTCCTCCCCTCTGAAACCTTCAGAGAGCAAAGTCATGTAATACTTGTATTAAAAATAAGTGTAGCAGAAATGGGCCTACTGGCAGCGTGCAGCAAGAGGCTTTTGTGGCCTGGCCAAGAGAGCTTGCGGCGAAAAAGCAATCGATACACCCAATATTCCAGCACGTACTCTCAAATAACAATAACCCACATTTAGACCTACACCACAAGCCTTCGATGTGCTCCAGAGAAAATAAGGGAGCCTACGTTCTGCGTCCACGTCAATTCGAGCATGGCTGGTGAATATGATGAAATGTAACATTTGCTTGGATGTGTGCGTGTGTGTGTGTGTGTGTGTGCATGCGAATGCCAGCGTGCGTATCCTAATACTAGGTAAATAAAATATAATAACATGATCATTTCACATTGCACAGCACAAGCTTTACATTCAGCAGATCCATCACAATACTTCAGAGTGACAACTTGTGATTTTTGTATTATGATGATTAGGGGCACTTGATGGTTATATTATGAAAGACAGCAATGGTTAAACTCAGCCTGAATTAGAGGTAACAGATTATGGTTTTTGTAAATCAGCAGGACACCGGGTTTAGTGTCAGTTACAACTTCCATGTTCTTTATGGTGCTCTTATATCAGAGTAGCTCTGCCTGGAGCCTTGTAAATGTGTGTGTGTTGGTTTTTTTTTTAGCTAGGTTTTTGTTTGGCTCACTGTTGGATGCGTTTTTTCCCCCCTTTGCAACAGATGCAGTCTGTATTGGAGGAAAAAGCTCTGCCAAAAATGAAGGCCTACAGGAAACCGCCAGCCAAAAGTGCAGCCATCAAGGCCTTCTGGTGTGCTCTAGAATTAAACAGCTGAAAATTTCCAAAAAAGGTGAGAAACAGTTCAGTGCATAAAGAACAGGCTTGAAACGGAAACTAACATCTCATTGTAGGAGCGAGCAAGCGGCATGAAGTGCCCACAGCCCAGAGAAAGAACAGTGGTGCTGCAGTGGTGTCAAACTCAGTTCCTCACTGGCTATAGCTACCCATAAATGAAAACTATAGCTGGGAATACACCTCCCTCAGGTGCCATATGCCTTTGATTTTTCCAGAACTGCTTACTTTTGCCCAGAATCCCAAAGCTCTCCTCCCTCTATTCATGGAAGTTTGCTGGATTTATGGAAGGTCTGGTACCTTCGCAGCACTTCCCTAATGAAGGCTCAGACACACACACACACTACATGCACATGTGGGCCGATGCACAAAAAGTAGATGTCTGAAACCAGTTGCAGCCACTACAGTTACCATTCTTGCAATAACAAATAAAAAGGTAAGTTAAAGAAGAGGTCATAACATGTCAGTGATGATTTTGTGCGAGTACCTCGGAAAAAACCCATAAAACTGATAATGTAAGCATCAAATGAAAGGAAATGGGGATGAAATAAGGCAAAAACACAACGGAAAAGCGTGTTCTTTTTACGGAAACTAAATTTCAAACTGAAACCATGCAATCACCACATTAAAGGGCTCCCATTCTTTAGACAACCACTGGTATGCAGTGCGGATGCCAGGGCAGTGTTTTCCATTAGATTTCTCTGTTTTTTCAGTTGATCTGGCAAATTAACTTACAACAGGCTGAACACAAGATGCAGCCTGGAAAGGAGCATAGCAGCAAATTGCATTTATCAAAAACACTCACTGGGACTGTTTACTTTATGTGATCTAATAAAAAAAATGCTCATGCTGAGAGTGTTTCAGCGATTGCACATGGATATGAGAACAGTAAGTCCCGAGTACACCCACCGAGACCACATGAAGAGGGGCTACATTTAAAGTTCATCACCTTCATTTATTTGCCACTTTGCTTATTCGTGGTATCTCTGTGAGACATTTTTTCCCAGACTGGCTCGTCTGATGAGAATGCGATTGCTCAGGCTCATTGTTGCATTCTTCAAGGATAACGAGGCTTATAAAAGCCGTATGTCATATCCTCACTGGCCATTAAACATTGCTAAATTTATGCATGCTATACCACTGTTGATTCCACAAATGGCATATGCTTTTGAAGGCCAACCACTAATTTTATAGAGCCATGTGAGTTCAGAAAGAGAAGAGACAATGTTTGAGGCCAGTTTGTGCAGCAGCGTTCCCCACCACCATTCAACCCTCCTTAAACATTATAACTAGTTTAGTTTTTTTTTTTTTTTAAATTGGCTACTTTAGTACCATTTTCCCTCCAACACTGAAGATTTCTGTGTAAAAACAGAAAGCACACCCACTTGAGATGGTAGTAATTCCTCAGTTAGCTGTCTCTAGGAACATATAAGTACCACTGCTCAAGCTTTTGGATGCTATTTCTTTTTAGGAGCCAATATGACATCTTACAAAGAACAGCACAGATGGGATATTTCTTTCCTTGTCCTTCATAAGATGCTATGTCTTTTTTCACTGTGAGAAAAAGGCCTCCAAATAGGCCAGTGGAGCCCGGACAAGGACAAGGATGACCCTGTAAAAGGCATCACCATTACACGCTCACGATCCAGTCCTTCTCTCCTCCCTCACAGCCCTGACAGAGAGGTGCATGATGAATTTTGCAGATTTGTTGCCTATAAATGAAAAAAGAATTCGAGCTCACCCAATGCACTTTTTTTTTTCAAATTATTTCTGTGTTACATATGTTATAAACCTGAGGTTTGAAATGGTTTATTGTACTATATATATTCCAGCCATACTCAATTGAAACCTGAACACCTTCCCTATAACTGCACTTTGTTCCCAGTGTCTTGGTCCAGCTCAGCTCGAGCCAGTACAGGTTCTTAAGGGTCACAGTTTTATGGATCTCTTTAAATCATCAAGTGCTTAGCAAAAATTTCTAAATGTCCAAAAAGTAAAACAATTCAGCCAGGTAAGTAATGGGGCGCTTGTGCTCTGTAGACCACAGACCACCCAGCCAGCAGCAGCGGCAGTCGACCCGTCCTGTTTGCAGCTGTAGAGTTCTAAACCAGGGGAAGGATCCCCGAGCACTGGTAATCAGCTCTGGTTAGAAACATCCCCAGAGTCTCCGGATGATGAACTGCCTTTAATTCAGTGAAAAGAAAGCTGATGAAGATGAACTGTTTTGTGCTTTCTCTCGCTGCCATTTTCCTCTCCTGTTATTTTTGCATCTAAAAATAATAATTTGACATTTTTACAGGTCCCCAAGGGGAAAATTCCCTTATCTTCTGGTCTCCTCCACAAGGAGGTCAAAGTTCAGGATCAGTCACAGCACTCCTGGAACTGGTAATGACTCAACATCTTGCTCAGGGACACTTCAGTAAGGTGGAAGCGTGCCAGTATGGGGCTTGAAGGATGTTTTTACTGACTTCTCTGACTAGCTCCACTTGGACTACTATACTGCTTTGCACTGTGCAAGGTTTTATATCATTTGCATATTTTGCTTGCCTTCCTCATTAAAGTTGTTAAACCACAGCTCTGTATATCTCCTGGCCATAGCCACAGCAGCCACAGTTCATCACCCACAAAGAGTTCTCTACTGACAAACCCCCCCACAGGGAGCAAAGCGTTGCTCTCTGACCCCCCTCAGAGGAACACTGGCCAATCACTATGGAGAGACAAAAAGAATAAGATGTGCATTGAAGATACGCCAGTGTGGGAAAAGGAAAATGTCCTCTGTAAGCAGCAAGCGCCCAAACCACAAACTTCTGTTGGAAACATGAAGACGGCTCATAATGGGAATTAACTGCACAGCCTGAAGAGTCTAGCTTCTTGTCTTCTGTCCTCAGCAGAGTGTCCCTCTGGCAGCTCTAGAGTGCTTTCTTAAGGTGGGCCTCGATTCTGACTAGATTAAAGCTCATAAGGGGATGTAAAAGTTTTGTGAGGGCTGCATTCTTTGGATGTGAAATGTAAGCAAAAGCTGTGTGGAAATAAACACTTCCAAATTCTACTGCTCCCAGCCTTTTGTTTTGCATCAGAAAGGTTAATTCAATAGCAATGAAACCACTGTAGACAGAAATGATCATCATATGCCATATTCTCCAAGGGAGACCTGATTTTATTATGTTGACTTTTAGAGAGTGGAAGGCCCAGTGGAATCAAAGCTCACCGTCAAATGTCCAGCCAGGCCAGAATCAGCCAGTTTCGCATGACCTTCCCTGTCACAGAGTATATTCCCAGCTTTCATCTCCCGGTGGATTTTCCTCATAAAATGCAGATAGCACAGGCCCTTTAAGGTTGATTTGAGGATGTAGACTATCTCATCCTCACTGAGCTGTGCAACAAAAACATACAAAGGATTATTTTTCCAGTGATTAAGAGGCTCCAAAATTTCAGATGGTGAGCAGCTCCTCCAGTTGGTGCAAATTAAGGTCCTTTGCAATTACAGAGCAACAGGTGTTGGTGCTTTTGTGCTGGTGTCTGTCTCAATTTTCGAAATTGTAAAACATGTGGAAGGATGCAATCATGTTTGAAATCATTCTTCCAACAGAGCCTAACTTACTTTCATTATTCAAAGATCAAGTCTGCAAAATGTATTGGCAGCTGAGCTGCATCATCAGCATCAAAGCAACTAAAAGTGTGCTCTTCAATCTGTACTGATGTTTAAGCGCAAATGCATATTTGTTCTGTTTTTTGGTTCTGTTTTTCTTCTCACAGTCCATTCCTCTGTGTCACTCACTGTCACAGCCTCTAAACCTTTATCCAATTTTGAGCCACCCAGTCTTGCAATAAGTCAGCCCTTTAACAAGTCAGGCAGCCAGTTGCCCAGACAGTAAGCCAACCAGTCCAACAGTGGCAAACAAGTGTGAGAAGGTTTATGAATCAAACATCCCCTGGCCGCACAGGACATGAGTCACACACACCAGAGTGGCAGGGGCAGAAAGCGAGACAGGCAGGGATGCATGGAAGAAGGGGAAATTCCCATTAAGGGATAGCCAAGGAACCGAGCTCAGCCAGGCGCGCCGGCAGAATGTGCACTTCATTAGTGGGAAAGTGCCGGAGAGAACCAAGCTAGGCCAAGTTCTTTGAGGCTCGGGAAAAGCTAATAAAAGTCCAAGCCAAGGAACCATGCGAGTACACTTGAACCCACAGATGGAGCAAGGCAGCAAGACAGCAAAGGCTTCATCAGAAAATCAGTGGTCAGGTTTGTTGGTGTGTGTGTGTGACATCATCCATCAGAGTCAACAGAAAGATGGCGCTTGAGAACTTCAGAGGCGCATATCACAAACAGCCGTCTTAACTTTGCTTGCTCTAGCAAAAAAATTACCGACTGTACGAAAAACTTCTGAGACGTTGAGGAGTCTTTGCATTCTGTACAGTATCTAAAATCCAGCTTTTGCTTGCTTCCTATCTTTACAGCTGCACTGGAATTGCTTAGCTTGACTTACATCACTGCAGTGCAGACCGGGACCCATGAACTATAGGTTAACACAGCCCCAGCAGCCACCCAGCTGTCTGAACCGGGAGAGCTCACATAAAACACAAGCTGTTTCATTGCCTTTACGCATACGGCTACATTTACACCGCACACTGGTGCTCTGACTTATGTTAAGAACGTTTCTGTTGCAATACCGCAAAGACCTGTAGTGAGAGTGAGAATCGTAAAGAGGAAGAAAAGAGAGCAGGGATATGAGGTGGAAGCTGAATATTTATGGAATTCCAAAGAAGATGGAATGAGAAAGGCTTACAAAAGGTGATTTCTGGGGACAGAGGCTGAATTTGAGTGTGTGATTCACCGCATCTTCTATTTCAAGAAAGAAAGCACACACTATGATTCATAGATTCATGCAGACACGCACTGAAAGGCCCAGAGAGATCAATAACAGTTGGTGTTTTTGTTGCTGTGTACAAAAAAAGAGAGGATGGCTGAATATTTATAGGCAGGATCTCCCTCTCCACCAGTGAGGCTGGGCCCAGGCTTGCAGCACCTGGACAGTTACAGATCCCCAAAGTCCACTTCAACTTCTTGGACGCACCTTACACCACAGGAGCCTACGTTACCGCTTCTCTCCAACCAGAGAGAGCCCTCCACCTCCATCTCCCTCCATGCACTTATCCCGTGTTTATTCTTTCAAATAGTAACAAAAGGACCAGCCGCAGAGAACTGTATCTTTTTACAACGTGGTGACATCACTTGTAAAAGTAGCGAGGTAAACACACAGAACTTCGGCTCCTGGTTTTCCAGGTTTACAGTTCCCCGCCTGTCCATCCAGCGGGGCCTAAAGTAACCCCTGGTGATCTCCGTACTGCTGTCTGACTCCTGATTGGGGTCAGGAACATTGCTCACATTGGTTTCACAGCCCAAATAAATCACTCCAGTGGACACTCTTGCACTGTGCTGTTGACTCAGTCAGTGAGGAGCTGGGAAAACTGCTTTTTTTCCTCATTGTGTGCTGTAACACAAAGCATATGAACATATGAACACATGAACCTTTAGCACTTACAGGGTGAGTGAAAAGATAATTGAGATAATGAAAAATAATATCATCCAATTTATCACAAAGAAAACAGGCACCAGCTGGAGTCATAAAGGAAAAGGAAACAAACAAAATCCATATGAGGGCCATAGAGGATATATGTGAATAGATAGTATTTTATGTTATTGCTGAATGCGCAATAAAAATGTTCAAAACTCAAGCCATCCATTGAATTGACAACTATACCGTCTAAGTCAGTTGAGTGTAAGCCAGCAGTTAAACTTGTCATTTCAATATGTGTTCCAACATCTGATCCTAACACCCCTATAAAAGCGAATTTTTTTGTTACCCATGCTTGGCCTGAAAAATACCATCATACGGTATCATTACTCATATGGTTGCATTTAATCAAATCTGCTGATATTTTCCTCCATCACCTTATGTTTTCTCAGATGAACAATGTGACTGGACAGTTTCCAGACAAGAATTCCACTGACAAGGAAATCCACCCACCTCGGATGTGGTCGAACTCATTATACCGTGAGCGAAATCCAACTTTGGAGTGTTTTGAATTGAATCTGGTATGAATTTGAATTACAAGACGGGGCTGTTTTAAATGATAATGGTAAGCTGCGGCTCAGTCAGTGTTAATCAACAGCCGCTATAATGGTTTGAGTGGTGCATTGTGCAGTTTACATTCAAATTGAGTATCCCTATTGTACCGGTGCAGCAATGGCTGCCATAATGTATCCTTTTTCAGCTGAAGCAAAGAAAAAGTGAATGGCTCTTGACTGTAAGTGAAAGCAGTGAGGATCAGCTGATCTTCAGCTGTACAGTGACAGACACGGAGCTGGTTTCTGCTAGTTACTGGGCCACTGCGCTGCAGTCAGTGCTGTAATGAGGAGCATTTGTCTCTGCTTCCTCACTGCGGTCACTTTGACAGCATCTGTTGACTGTTGCTGCACCCCTCCCCCCTTTTCCACCAACCCCAACCAAAAGTCCCAGATACACAACAGCTAAATAAAAACACACAAATTAGCCATGTGGACCATGGTAAACATTTCCAGCTTCCCAGTCCAGGCCAGCTGCAGCTTCACAAACTTACATGTGCTGCTATACAGCAAAAGCCTACCTCGCAAGCCCCTCTAAGGGAAGAGCTTCAACCCGAGTAACCTTCTATTCCCTGTGCAGCACAGATGACAGACAAGTGTGCTCATTTTTCATGAGTGATATTATGTTTACCACACCATTTTTTTTTAAAACCTGCAATGGCCACATCCAGTAGAGTGCAAGATTCGCAATAAGTTGGAGATGTGCGAAAGAGAAAGTCCAATATTCACTCTTCTTTCGCTCTGTTTTTGTTCTCCGCAAAATTTCAGAGGGAAAAGTACTGAATGACTACCTGCTAAATGCCCCACTATGTTGGCTGCCTTTGTCTGCTGGCATGTCTGGTGATAAGCAGGTAGTGTACAGCAGGTTTACTAGCTCCTTGCTGCTGCTACATCTGAAAACAGTATTATGAGAGCGAAGCAGCAAAGGGTTGGCCAAAAATAATAATAATAATAAGCTGCAGATGCTAATGTTCCATAGACCCAAGGTGAGCTGCACAGGTGGGTGATACTTTTTAATATATTTGTTTATTAACTTGGAGGGCTCAAAAGTGTTTTAATATCTCAGCTGCATCTTTGTTACAGTAGAATAAAATCTTGCACAACCTCCCTTTCAGGTGACCTGCACAGGTCACCTTGTACTACCAAATCTACTGTGCCAGATGCTATAAAAAATCTGTTGCCTTTATGGGATCATTTATAATTACCAAGAGCACTGTTACCAGGGGAGCAGCAATCGATTTCCATGTTTAAACCAGTAATGCATCTACCATGAGCATTAACAAAGATTTATAAATCTGAAAAGTCAGAGTAATTGTGGATATGGACCTTTTATGGTATTTTTAATGGCTCCCAGAGCAGAGGAACCAGGTTCTGGGCCCCTAGAGCCTCTAGCAGCAAGTCCTCCATGAACATCCCAGGGACTGCATTCCCTTTTCCCCTTCTGCTGCTGGTAGTTCTACACCACATGTGAAATCAATACCACATCATTTATAGCCAGTTCTCACTTGTGCCATCAAATCTGAAACTTATTGCCAAAAGTATTACCCTTTTTTTTTTTTAATACTCTCGCTTCAAAGATAAAACTCACTTTATGAAAAGCAGATAAGAAAGGATAGCTAAAGGGGAAAAAATGACAGAATATTTAAAGGGTGTCAAAGAGTGCACTTTCAAATCTATCAATGCCTAATAATGCAGTTCCTATTTCATGCTTAGTAGTAAATGAATCCTTGAGAAGCATTTCGATTTCATGCCCAAACGGCAAGGGCGTGTGATGAGAGCATCCGGAGTGTTAAGTTGGATATTCAGGGTCCTCCACCAGCTCTAGGCCCTCTCGTAGGTGTTTAATAATAAAGCCTTGGTTCATCCAGCTGAGCACTTTGACTGAGATTATGTGCTTCACAGACCAACCCCAGGGCCCTTTAACTTTCATAAAACATAATCCTGGAACACACTTACACCATCCATCACTCTGACACCCAGTGTATATGCAAAGACATTTTTTTTTGTTGCTGCAGTGACAGGTAAAATTCAAGGCTTTTAGGAAATATTAAATCTGTGGAAACCCACTGACAGTTTTCTTCACCTGTCTCGTTCAGGACAGCGCAATGCGATTTTCAAACGGAGCAGCAATAAGCGTGGCACGGCCGGACATTTGCTAAAGTCTGAACGCGAACCTCCACAGATGTGGGAAATATGTGATTTGCGAGCAGTTTTAACGCGAGATCACACCTCTCTGTGCAAACCCCTCAACGTCCAATTACAGGATTCAGACACCAGTGACAAGAAACTGTTTCCATCCAAAAGAGTAAGAGGGGAATGCAGTTCTCTTTCCTCGGTGGTATTAGGAGCATTTTACCAGAACCTGGGCACCAATCTAAAGTCTGTGTGAGGACACAGTTGCCGGTTTCTCTGCACATTTCCACTCCCATCAGACACAGCAGCACACAACACTCACTTGGTCTTGCCACAGGAGGACTTTTTCCATCAACTTCAAACAAATACTCAAGTTGTGACTCGACTTCCCCCTGGTTTTACGACAAAGCACCAGTGTTGGTATAAAACAGGTCATTGGGACCTCCCCAGGACTAGTTTGGTGGAGTCGTGCAACCTGCCAATATCCACAGCCGCCCGGGAGACCCCCCCCCCCACTCCCACCCCCCCTTCCTTGACCAATAACTCCACTCTCACCCATATGTCGTAAACAGCTTAAAACCCTATTAAAAGCACAAATACATTTCAGAAACTAAGTAGACATTTATAAAACAATATTTCCTGTCTGTGAGTTGAGTGCAAGACTGTAGTGACTGTGTGACTGTATGGATGCAGAAGCTTATAATGTATTCCTAGTGGTGGTCAAACTTTTCCCTGGCTACAAGTTGCGAACATGCATCCTATAAATGCATCAGTAAAAGACGGTGATTTACTGGGCTGGAAGGGAAGTGATTACGAGTGACTGATGAGAGAGCAAAAGCAACCTCCCTAAAGACTGCACCTGTGTACATTAACATTTACTTAGCGTGTGTGCATGTGTGCGAGTGTGTGCCGGTGTAATAATGCCTGAAAGCGTTTTTGTGTGCTTGTGCGCACGCACGTGTGTGTCCGCACACTAAATGCAACCATACAGGCATCCGAGCTATTAATGCAAACCGCAGTAGAGCAGAAATCCATCAATAACACAAGAGTCCATTCAAAAAAAAAAAAAGATGTTATTTTAGTTCAAAGAGAAGGAGGAAAATGACAGGGGGAGAAGCAACAAGGCTGGACTCCAGCCAGAAAGGATATTTTTAGTTTAAGAAAAACAATCCCCTTTTTTCTGTCTTTTATGATGGTGATGTCTTAGTGAGTCACTGGCAGAAAAATGATAACACACTGAAGAAATATTGCTCCTTGTGGGTACATTTAATTAGATAGTCTTATGCTCATATGAAAATCTGAGAGAAGTGCCTCTGTCCCAAAGGTCCTTCACAGCCAAAGGTCCTTCTTGTAACAGTGTCAAGATCTGCTCTCATTTTTTTTTAAGTGGAAAGCCATTTCCTGACTCTCTTTGTAATGCACATAAGTCTGGCACATCACAAAGGGAGAAAAAGGCAAGGGAATAAAGAAATTATATGAAATCACACAGGATGAATGTTATTGTTGTTGCTGTTGATGTGGGAAAATGACTTGGTCTATTGCATTATTCATTCTTCTTCCAACAACTTCACAGAGATGTTTTCAAGGAGGCCTGATTTCACAAAAATCATGACTAGTAGTCTGGATCAACAGCTTTTTAAAAGCCTTTCCTCCACTTCTCCATTCCTCACTTCAGCCCTTTTCACTCGCCCATTTCTCCATCTGCTTCTTCAAACATCTGTGGCTCCTTCCATTCTGCTATTCCTCCATTCCTTCATCTTTCTAGCCATCAAACCTTTCATTTCTTTGTCCACCCAAGATCTGTTAAATCTCTCCATGCTTTAATCACTCAATCCTTGCTCTGTTTCCATCTTTCCATCTCACCGCAGGTAACGGACTGATGGAGCAGTCACTGGGACCTTTTAAAAATGTCACTTCTGACAGACTGGATGAGACACTGTACCGCTGTGTTGATTTATCTTTCCAGTGTGCTGCGGTAACTTTGTTAACGTCTCTCATCAGCCTATTAACAACACTTGAGCATGGCCAGGAAACAGGTGCTGGGAGAGTTTTACTGTCCATCACCTCACTGGCAGGAGCTGATCAGCAGAAAGGAGCGCAGGCATGGTTACATCTGAGGAGTCAGTGCTTTGAGGCCACAAAGACACAACTTCAAGAATAAGTGGCACAGTGTGTACGACGTGTATTAGTGGAAATCAGTGTGAGAGAGATACCACGACAGGAAATCAAGAGACTGAAAGCAAAGTTACAGGTTGTGTGAGTGGGTTTTTGTTTTTGTTTTTTGTGAGCTGTTTCTTTAGGTTTTGCTGCTTTGAAAGAAAAAAATTGTGTTTCATTAATATATAAACTGTTTTCCATTAAAAAGAAAAGTTTGATTTGTAACAGATTTTGACCAAGAAAGGCCAGAAAGATGAGATGCCAATCAGTCCACGTTTGGTCAGAAAAGTGGTAAAGCAACAATGATGCAATGTTTGAAGGGCAACAAGGCATGACACGCTTTTTACAAAGCAGCACAGCCCTTACACCAGCGGAGCAGCTGAATCCAGAAAATCCCCACCCGGCAACAAAAAGGTCATGGCTTTCACAGCTCAGCCATGAAGAGCTTCAGAATGTTCTATGAGAAAATACCATTTTCGTGACGATAACATACAAGAATGCAAAAATGCGATGACCTTACAGCGGGGAGAACATACCGGAGACAGTTTGATACGACCCTCTCTGCCTATATTGTAGCAGCGCCGGAGCCCAAAGACTGCAGGATACTGTTCACCTAAACCAGCTCTCCTGCTGGCTTTTCACACACGTGCACTACCACTATGTACATATGTACACATTCACACAGCTGTGATGGGGTGGGGAGTGGTATGGCTTGCGCTAATCCTCATCTCTGTCTTAGTTTCTCAATTTCCATCTCCAGATTTTCCATATTTCTGTTGAAATCTTTCCATGCATCCATTCCAGCATTTTTTAACACTTCCATTTCATAATTCCTAGCTCCCACTCCTCCTGTCCTTTCATCATTTCATCCTTTGCTCATCATCCAGCTCTCCATTTTCTCTGCTTCTATACAGGTACCAGGGAGATACAGCGATCACATTTGCTACGCCTCCCCTCGTAATTTGCTTAGTCCTTTTTCTTGAAAACTCACCTCCCGATGGATTTTTTCCACATATTAAAAGCATTATATTAAAATAAAAAGTTTCAGTTAAGTGCTACATGGACTTGAAATGAATATGAAGACTGACAGTGTTGATTTTTAGGCTTCCAGGCTATCAGTCAACCCTACTGATGACAAAGATCAGATGACTGATCAGACATTTTTGAGGCACATTTATGATCATACGCAGATCCCTCGCTTCGCTTCTTCTCCTCACTTCTTCACTCTGCTTGCCATCAGACCAGACAACAAATAACTAAAGATGTCATCTTCATGGCAGGGAGCTCTGCAGAAGCGCCTGGCCAGGCGGAGGAACAGACAAGCGGAGGAAGCTATTTGCTGACAAATGGGATTTTGGTGTCGGGCTTGAGCAGCTTTAACTGGTGGGTTTTATTGGTTGATGGAGCACAATATCATGGCGGTTTTCTCCTCTATGCCTCTCTGGTAGCGTGGATAACGTTGCAGGGAGCAAAGGCATTTGGTCACGCAAAGGTGCTGTTAAACAGATGGCAGGAGACCAGTGAAGAGAGTGGCACTGGGCAGCAGATGGAGAAAAGATCATGCAGGAAACCAGAAGAATGCAGCGTATATATCTGACACTCTGCCAGCACACTGAGCCTCCTCTAGCTTTTAACAAGTATAATGTTTTCAGTGAGATTCCAAAGACTGTGCCCTAAAAGAAGAAGAAGAAGAAGAAGAAGAAAAAAACAAATAGAACAGATACTTAGATATTTCTTTTTTTTTTTTTTTATGGGGAGTGGTGACTTCATAAGTGATATTTAAGCCCCCGGTTCTAAAACTGACAATCATGCACTCATCACTGAATCATCCAGCTTATGATGATAGATCATAAAATGTTGCAGTATTTTGAGGTTAATCCAACAGGGGGCAATCTTGCACAATAAAGCAAGAGAAGAGCTTTCTACTTTCTGCTGTCACAGCTGTACTACAATATGTACTGTTGTGTGTGCAGCAAAGTGAGGATCTGCAGGATATTTTACTCTTCTGATTAGCAAGCCAGTTTATATTTTTAACCTACAACATGCTACTAATTTATTTTTATTTAATATGTGTTTTTAATCATGCATTTCTCAATATATTTGATCAGATTTAAACAAGCTCTCTAAACCTGATCTCACTGTTCACATGTGATATCAGTTAATTGGAAACTTCAAAGGACAGTAAAAATTTGAATCTTATGTCTAAAAAAAATAAATAAATCACAACCGCTCAGATGGAAACTTGTTCTAATAAGTCCGCTTTGCTGATTGGATACTTTTTCCTAATTGTCATGAAAAAGACCTGTTTTAAATTTCTCAAACTTAGAAGAAGGTTTAGTGATAAAACACGATAAAGGAAGGCAGCCTCTACAGAGGGAATTATTACATTTAAAAAAAAAAAAAAAAAAGCCAAATCATTATTGTAAAAGATGACACCAAATATTAACAGTAGCATACAAACGTTATTTTAAAGCAGCTGTGTTTTATTAGCTACAAATTATTTTCTCAATAATTCTTGTGCCATTTAGTTTTGCTTCTGAAGTACTACTAATTTCAGTAAGCCCACTTCATTACGCATTCACATGAAAGAGAAAATCTTAGTAATCTTCCATTTCATTCTCAAACAACAACAACCTGTGAGACAAGAGACGCATATATCCCCCCCCCCCCCCCAAACCCCTATTTTTCTAGAAACGCAGAATTTCAGGTAAAAGGGTGTGATGCGGAGGAAAATGTGACTTTGGGGGTCTTTGAATCAAAAACACCCCATACTCAGAGCTGCTGCTGGGACAGGATGAGTGCGAGTGTAGGTGGGGATGTGGGGGGTTTGAAACCACAGCAGGCAGGTAACAGTGACAGGTTTACCTCCCCCTGCTCTTATAGTATGGACCTGACATCCTGTCTGCCAATGTACACACAGACACACAGCAACACACAGAGAGACAAACAGACCCAGTCAGACTCCAGAGCAGGCCAGCAGCTCCACATTTTCACTCAAGGGCTCTACATGTGAGTACAGCAGAGGTAAGGAGCAGCATGTGAAAGTACGGTGACACTATTTGACAGGATATTAAAGGTCAAATTACAGGCACGCTGAAGCTGAGAATTATTTTATGTTATCACAGGAGCACGCTCACATCTCCGGATCTAGGACACTGAATTTCTGTTTGACAGGAGCAGGCCATGGCAACATTTTAGTTGTCAATTCTATGTTAAAAAAACTAAATTTAACTTAAGAGTAATGGACATTACGGGCACACCATAAGTACTGTAAACAAATAATTTCATTAGAAAATTGATTTGTGATTTGTATTTAAAAACAAAAAATGTCACATGTGATGTTAATGGTGTTTTTGACATCAAAATCATGTTTAGGTGCATTTTTAAGCACAAGTCTAAAGTCCATCTCTGTAACCAAACGTGTTCTTTAAATTTGGGAGAGCTTCATGATTCCTGTTAGTTCCTCTGCTGTCACTCAGTGTTACTGGAAGAGGAGTGTCGGCCATTACAGGCTTGGCAGCTGCACTGAGCTGCAACACTGATACTCTGTGGGAGTCTATCACAGAGAATGATGGCGGCTGCAGGGGACTTAGGGCAGGGCCAAAGGGTAAGACACTAACTTTCTGGCTCTGACATTACCCAAACTATAAAGAATACAGTAATCCTATAGCACAGATTAGTGCAACTGTAAAATCCACACTGTAAAATAGAGGCCAAAATGTCCTGTCAGAAACATGAAAAAGACTCCATGCGAGATAAAATTCCGTGGTCTCCACGGGTCGCGGTAAACTTAATATTTATACCTGAGACATATTTTCAGAACAGTGATATCACAGGATAATCAAAAAATAACTGAAAACATTGAGTTACGTTATATTCACCTCCGGAACAGTATTATTCTCATTATTAGTTGTGGATATTATTGGTTTGGAGAAGTTCCACGAAGCAAAAAAAAAAGTTTTTTTTACTGTAAAATCAACGAGGAGTACCACAAAAAATAATCATCTCGTATATGAAACGGTATATTTTGCCAATAATAAGACGAGATGTCTCACTGAAGAGTTTAACTTTTAACCTCAGAAGAAGAAAAAAACCTCCCACAGGAAGTCGGTATTCTCCTCGCAGAAAATATTTTTGCATATTTCACAAGATTTTAATGAATTCAGACTGTTTAAATTATACTGGCAAATCCAAGTGTAATTAATAGTGAATGTATATTTCTTAGACAAGCAAAAGACATACTTTTAAAAATTACTGCCTGTTCTTAATCGCACTTTTTTTTTTTTCAAGGACCGAAAAAAAAAACCAGCATAATTTTCATTGTTCCAATTTTCCAGGGTGAATTTGATACGTTGAGAAAATGCCATTATCTGTAATGTTAAAATGCAGGGTTGTGTGTGTATTCTAATCTGTCTGTAGCTGTTCGGTTTTCTGACAGTGAAGATAGGAGGCTGGGGTGATATGAAACCGAACGAAAAACCACAAGCATGTTGTGTGCAGACAATGTTCTGCAGCTCTAAGAAAACGAAAATTAGACTTACTCGAGCTCGTGGATAGACTAAATGTCTCAGACGAGCACTTCACTTGTTATCTCTCACATGACAGACTGAACTCTCTCATTCTGTTCGCTCTGTCTCATGTGGTTATTAACTCGGGTTTTTGAATAGATCTGAAAGAATCCATTGCACAAATAAATATTTTTTTTCCCTCTCATGGGCTAAAAGTGTGACTTTCTTTTTGTTTTTTATAGATTTAATTCAGGTCTGTGCACTTAAAATACATCAATTATATTTAAATTACGAGCTCACCCTGTGAGGACCGGCTGCGTTTACATTGAAGCGCTTTTCTGCGATGTCGACAAAAAAAAAAAACATGTAAAGTTGCTCTGTGAGACGGTGTTCTGTCAGAGCCGCAAAAACTCGGGGGGAGAAAGGAGTTTTGTTATTGCGTGCATGCCCCAATAGGCGGCGCTGCAGGCTTGCATTCTGCAAAGTGTCTCCAGCAAAGACAAGGACCGCAGCAGCTCCAAACCTCTGCCTGTCCTGCTGCACAGCACGACTTCTGAACTGCACATTCTTGTCGAAATCTAAAATGTTATCATGCACATAGTACAGAAATCATAACTGAGGCGATCACAGAAATATATGAAATAACCGAACACCTTTCAAGCATTTTGATAGCTCCCTAGAAAAAAAAAAAAGTCAGGCTGATGTTATGATTTTATTTAAATTCGTACTCAGTTACAGTTTTATTAAGACGCCTTCTGATGGAGAATGTAACATCTTAAACTTTGTTTTATTTATTTATTTATTTATTTTTTAACATACCTTCTTGAAGTACACTCTGCTCATGTGCCTAAAGTCACGTCTCTTTCTATGCAGCACAAAAAGGCGTAGACTTTAACATGTGATTCAGGCTGTCAAAAAGTCTTCATGACTTTGCATCATAATCTGCGGCCAGAAACAAACCGCAGTGTAATTAAAGGCCAGCGTAATTAATCTCATATCGTCTGTCACTGCCCATAAATTCAATGAAAAATAAAGTCTGAATAATAATGATGATGATGTAAGAATTAGACTAAATTAAAACAGCGAGCTCTGATTAAATTTTATCTAAGCGCGCACAATTAGCCCCTCTGCATTACTCTTTCCCTTCATTTTATCGCATATCATTTGTCAAATAAAGTAAGATGCTCTTTTTTTTTCTTTTTTCTTTTTTTGTGGGGAACACCTGAGCTGATCCGTGTTGAAATTGGCACGTGTAAGTAAAAGCAAAGACAAAACTGCCCAGACAATCTGTGTGGTGTTTTTGTGACGGCGTAATAAGCCATTCTTGTACAGGTGTTCTAACGCAAGTTAACAAAATCAGCTGTCTTAAGAATGCGAATGGTGCTTTCTGTTGAAATGTATTTGTTCACCATGCTGCTTTGTTTCTTTACTTGGTTTCCTCTTTTTTTCTGTCAAAAACCTTTGTCATTTCTTATTCTTACCACAGTGAATTAAACCATTTAATGTGGTGGTTCCTGCATGTGCCCTCCATTTCGTAAATGGGGTCTATGGTTTCAAAAAAAAAAAAAAAAATCTTGTAAGCTCCTCAAGTATCCAAAAGCACGTTTTCAAAATCGTGGAACTAGAGAGGGGGGGGGAAACCGTTCAGGGTTTCCTCCTGCGCTTCCAAACATGTCTCCAAAAGAAGCTATCAGCCTTGGCTGTATGGTATATGAGAGGTGTCAGAGGAGGCAGGTCGAACTGAGCACGCTCCTCTACTATGGTCTGGAGCCTTAGTTGCTATCCAAACACAAATAAACAGAGGGGAACATTGGAGTTAATGATAGAGAAGGGGGTGGAGGCGTGTCGGAGGCGGGCAGAGCGCTCGAGAAAAGTGAAGAACCGCACACTTTCAGCCCCAGCTCCGGACGGGACTCACACGCTGCTGCTGTCTCTCCTCCAAACTTTGCCTCTTTCCACATTTTTCACAACTTGTCACATCTCTGCAAAAGTCCGAGACATCAGACTTGGCTGCATGGCTACATGAAAGTTTCATGGACTTGGATCTTGGAGAACTTTTAGCGACGCTTTATTGGAGCTCGTCGCCTCTATAGTTACTGTGGATTACTGACATACCGCAGGACCTTTGGCAGCTATTTATTGGGGTAAGATTCTGTTTGGCAGGGTAGGCTGTGTGTGTGTGTGAGGAAGGAGAACCAAACCAACTTGTTAGAAGTTGTTATCTAAAGAAAAAACTTTTAGTGTCTAGGCTTTACGGGGAAGACTTGCATTGATCAGCTTTTAACCAAAAATGACACAAAAAAGTATTGTAGAGAGGACTGTTGTTTCGTCACGATACTAACTAACTTGAGGTCACAGTTCACTCACGCTTTGACGCTGCTGGCCTCCGTCCACAGCGCGCAGCTTTACGAAAACAAACAGTGATCTTCGCGTTTGTAAAGACTTGTCACGACTGATAGAAATGCAAAACCCACTGCCAAAGAAAAGACAAGAAAAGAAAAGAAACTGAGAAGGACTCGAAGAACAAGACCGGACATTTGGCTGCTGTCGAAGTGTAAGTGAAGTTCAAAGGTGAGAGAAGAACAAGCTGAGCGAACTCCTGGGCAAAAGAACAGCAAGTGCCTTCACGGTGTCTCATGCTGCACCTGTGCGAAATTATATTTAACCCCTTTGCCATCAGTGAGAGAGAAAGCAAAATAGAAAGAACTGAAAGTTGTGCTCAACAAAACTAACGACCTGACTGAAACAAGCGACCAGTAGCCACCCTGACTACCGTGTACGCCAAGACTTAGTCTCCAAAGTGTGGATAATGGCTTAATCTCCAGGCAGTTTCAGGACAGGCAGGCTTCTGACATATTATGTTAAAATATGACTTGGCTTGATCTGTCAAAAAAAAAAAAAAAAAAAAAAGGGGAGAAAAAGCTCCAGCTCGTTATTTTACTATCTAAACACAGCTCGTTTTTCTTATTTTCCTTGATCGTATCTAAAGGTCGGCACCGCTGGCCTATTGCCAGTCCCGCGTCCACCATCTGGAGCCTTGAACTTCCACGGTGGACCCTTTTCTGTGTGGGAAAACACAACTTGTCATCTCCACAAACACGGAACCAGGCCAATTCTTACACTGTCAGCTCACCTCATTTGTCCTAAACAGTAGAGGGAGTTCGCCTCTGCTTTTATTTAAGGCAAACATTATTCTTTTGAAATGCAGGTTAAATGCACAGGGGTCATTCGCTGCACCGCTGCCTTGCCCAGGAAAGGGGGGGTGCATATACAAAAATAAATAAATACGTAAATATTACAATAAAGGCCTAAAATAAGAGAGAAAAAATAAATACAATGAACTCTTCCAACATAAAAATGAATGCGCATGCATTTTCAGCAGTGATAACAGACAGCATGTATGTTTTGCTCTGACTCGTGCTCCTTCACTTAATAACATATTTGATCTGTTTTGGCAAAAATTCAGACTTCTACAAATCCCGGCTGCTTACGTTTGTTTTTCATTGTGAAATACTAACTACAACTGTAAAAAATAAAATAAAATAAAATAAAATACCAAGCTGTGCTCTCTAATTACCTCGCATGAGATTTAGTGCTCCGTTCAGTGTGATCTGAAAATGTAATTTACAGCGCTAATCGATGCCATATGAGTTGTTTTACACCCACTTGATTTAATTACACTTTCGATGACTAATTTGTTTCGTAAATTTGATTTGAAGCGCATCTCCGTTTCGAGGGACAAACGCTATTTTTATATTTCCTCGGTGGTTTCGCTTATGCAAAACAGAGGCTGAGATATTATAAGCAGTGTAGAACAGACCGATATAGAATAATCCTTCTGAGCATTAACGTGGTCATTTTTATTTATCAGCCCCATCACGTTGTGCCAGGTGTAAAAAATTAATTATGTGTGCCCAAATTAGGTTAACAAGGGGGG
This sequence comes from Cichlasoma orientale, assembly GCA_034780415.1. Lineage (NCBI taxonomy): Eukaryota > Metazoa > Chordata > Actinopteri > Cichliformes > Cichlidae > Cichlasoma > Cichlasoma orientale. Next base: position 1,054,673 of record JAVDPK010002216.1, read on the forward strand.
TAGTTAATCACCTTTGCGAGTGGACATATTTGTATGAGGTTAACACAATAATGATACGTTGCAATAAATAGATAATTAAATATTTTAAGTTCAAATTGTGTATATGTAAACAGGTGGCATTAGTCTATCATAACCGATAACTGAGAGGTCATATTTCTCTGTCCTTCTTTCCACGTAATAACCGGTCCTTGACATTAACACATAACACTTATTGTTCGATATGTTTTTATATTCTCAGGGTTATCGCCGTGTCTTCTGCGGAGGTCTGAGCCGAGATGGCGAGCAAAGCCCTGCACGCTCCGATCCCCCTGCACCCAGCCCTGCAGCTCACAAACTATTCCTTCCTGCAGGCCGTCAACACTTTCCCCGCTGACCAGCTGCAGGGACTGTACGGCCTCAGTGCGGTGCAAACCATGCATATGAACCACTGGACTCTTGGCTACCCACACATGCAAGGACTGAGGTCGACGATCACGGCAGCCGCCCAGGGTCTGGTGGACCCTCGGATTCCCTTTCCAGCATTGCCCTTCACGGCCGCGGCGCAGCTATTCCATCCGAAACAAGCCACCGTTGCGCACGGCGTCCCCTCGCTGCAAAAGGACAGGCCGAGGTTTGACTTCGCGAACCTGGCCCTCGCTGCCACACAGGAGGACCCGCCGAAAGCTGCGGATCTGGCAAAGTTGGCATCGGGACTAGGGGGAACCATCTCCGAGCTGAGCAAGCTGTCCCCGGACAGAAAACCCACCAGGGGCAGGCTCCCATCCAAGACTAAAAAGGAATTTATTTGTAAGTTCTGCGGCAGGCATTTTACCAAGTCCTACAACCTCTTAATCCACGAGAGGACCCACACAGATGAGCGGCCCTATACTTGTGATATTTGCCACAAGGCATTCAGAAGACAAGACCATCTCAGAGACCACAGGTAAGACAGATTTATGGGCTATTATGCACACTGGGTTAGGAGGGGGGTCAGCAATTCCCAGCAGCGTTCATGACTTGTGATTTTAAATCCCCGCTATGTCCATTTAAGTCAATGACCTCTTCAGAACTGGACATTAAAATTATAGCCATGATTTTCCTATAAAATACAGGCAGGCCTGTTCCCAAAATGTTCTCCATGAGGGCGCTAAAGCACTTTTCAGCATTATGTTAGACATTCATAGATTGCACAGTGGAGATTTTCAGCCCTGTGACTGTGGGGTTTGTAACATCTACACGCAAGTCCATGCATGAGCAGGCATTGATGAAGTGTCATTTCTGTTTTACAGATACATCCACTCCAAGGAAAAACCATTCAAATGTCAAGAATGTGGGAAGGGATTCTGTCAGTCTCGAACTCTAGCCGTCCATAAAACCTTACACATGCAGGTAAGCTCAGAATATTAACACGACCTTTAAAGCGTGATGCGCTCTGATCATAATTCACCTGTCTACTGCATGCATGGGGGTGGAATAAGTCTCACAAAACAACTGCGTTTGACCTATCACTAAATTAAAACAGAAATACGAGTGAGAGATCCAGAGGAAAAAAATAAATAAATATATTGTGCAAACCAGTAAATTAGAATTGACACAACAGTGGATTTATCAGATGACTGAAAGATTTAATTGATAGACCTTCTATCCAATTAAAGGGAATAATCCTTTGCTTGCTTTAAATCTAAACAGGAGTCTCCACACAAATGCCCCACATGCGGAAGAACCTTTAATCAAAGAAGTAACCTGAAAACTCACCTTCTCACCCATACAGACATCAAGCCCTACAGCTGTGGCCGCTGCGGAAAGGTGTTTCGGCGCAACTGTGACTTGCGACGGCACAGTTTGACGCACAGCCCACATCAGGACTACTAGCCTGGAGAAACAAACTAACAATGGACAAAACGCAGAAAGACAAATCAGCGACATTTTTTTTTTTTTTGGTTCAAGGACAATCTCCAAATGAGGACATGTTTACTTCAGCACATTTTAGACTGGGATTTGATTGCACCTCAAGTGGAACAGCAGCGGAGCCACGGCCGCGTCCAACTTTCACACCACCTGTAAATATCAAGTGTACATAATGTTGTTGTTGTTGTTGTTGTTTTTTTAATGTTCTTTTCTGACCTTGAAATGGTAAAGTTGTCAAAAAACAGTCATAAGTTTAAAGTATGTTAAATTGTATTTTAGAAATAAATATTTCCATGATATATTTGGGATTTTTTTTCCTGTTTTTATTCCATGTTATCAGCACCACAAAACATGCAGCTATATATCCATAAAGCAATATTTAGATGAAACCTTTTACCACGGCCATCATTTTAATAGTCTTTATGTTTACAGCCTGCAGGCAGTGAGAGCTTATGTGGCGGACCTGTTGGGCTTTTACAGCAGATCAGCAGAGTGGATATCAGTTAGCAGGGAGCATGGTGTGACAGAAAGTCCCGAGGACGTCTTTAGCAGTTTAAATCTCCCGGAAAAGAAAATAATGTCATAGGCACGTCCTGAGTGATAACTGATCATAAAGTTTACAATGATTTTTCTTCAAATAAAAGTTATGGCCCTGTAACGGACAGCCATTACGCACTGCCTGCCTCTTAGTGTTTGTGCGTCTCAGAAATATTAGCCTCCATTATTATCTTAGGCTACATGTCCTACAGAGGCTGATTAGTATTATATTAGCCGCATTAGCAGCCATATCACATGTCTTTATCTAGATCACCTCTGATATCATAACTGCAAAACTGCAGAAGGAACCATCAACGCTAAGAAAGCGTTTTAACGTAGATGAACAGAGACGCGTGTCTGTCTTCAGATTGCGGTTCAAAAACGTTACATCTTTATACTTAATCAGAATTTAAAACGCCAGTACTACTCAATTGCTGGCATGTAATAGACCTTGAATGTTTGGGCCTATGTGTTTAATTTGATTATTTTAAAAAATAATTATATGATAAATAATTATCACATCCTTATAACAAATAGCCCCAAACGTGAGCAGAAACGGAGGGCGCTTGGAGACTTAGTTTGCACTGTGGTTTAGATTTTGTGTAGAGATACAGAATAACCCACCAGAATTTGGATTTCATCCAACTAAACTTTGACCGACCACTGATTAACCATCAAGGCTGCGGCCTGTAACCGGATGAGCTGGTGTATTATCATTTTTTTTAATCATTTGGTGAAGACAAAGTGAGAGTCTCCCCCTCTGACTCTCTCCTCATCTCTGTGGCTCTGCGTTATTTGGCCTTCAGGCCCTTTGTGTCTTGATTTCAAGAGCCAGCACTGGCTACTGACTGCTCGCCTGAAACTTGATTTTCACCTGACGGCGCAATTAATTGCACGAAAAAGTAGCATTTATTCCTAATGGGCTCGAAAATAGGGTCTGGAACAAGTGGTTATAATAACAACAGGAGATTTAAAACTGCGTTCATTGCTGTTGAAAGGCCATTAACTAAGGCCCGCTTTATTGCGCACTGCGGGCTAGGATTTTCCTAATTATTTTCTAAATGGAAAGGCAACAAAGTACCACGTCTCCAGCGAGCGCATAAAAAAATTAAAAAGAAGGGGAAAAATATTTGAGCTGTTTGACAAACACATAAAAACATAATTAATCACTAAAACATAGAAATGAAAACTTGAAAACTTCAAATATAAAAAGATGACATATGATAATGATGATGATGATGATAATAATAATAATAATAATAATAATAATAATAATAATAATAATACATTTTATTGCTAGTTGTTGTTTGCCACGGTATTTTTCATAATTTATTTGATTTTGTAATAAACACATTTGCTCATTAAACCAATTATAATCCGTTTGAATAAACAAAAAAATATTTTGACGCCTGGGCATGACGTCACAAGATAATGCAGGACCCGATTAATAATAATAAATGCACAATATGTGTTGCAAAATTAAAAAGCTTAAATTGAAAGTAATTTGTTGCCATTTGAGTCTCCCTTCACTGCAAAGTCAAACTGTACGTGCTTGAACACGCCGTTCAGCCTCTCTAAAGATGTTTTTATTCGAAACTGTTTAGACCTTGATCCGTGGGAAAGCTGTAAATAAACAGCAAATATACTGAAATGTATTTATTTATTTTACCTGAAGTTAATCTTTCATAGATTAAATTGAAATACTGTCGCGGAGCAACAATTTGAGCTGTTCACGTGAATCACATCATGCATGGAGAACGCCAACAGAAGATTCCTGATTTATCTCTGGCTTGAAAGCGCAGATTGCATTCAGTGGCACAGTGTGTTAGTTTCCACTACATTTCAGATTCAGCCTGTTGATCTAGCTGTATGGGCTGATCGGTCAACTGAATTACACTAAGCCCAGTCTTGCCAGGCGCAAGAAGAAGTGTGATAACTTGATATAAAATATTTTCTGTCTTAATTTAGAACAGAATGAACCTGACATGACTTCAGAACAGTAACAGTAACTGTGGGTGCGCGCTTGACCACATACTCTGATGCACGCATGCACGCACAGTTGGCACAGAGTGGCCAGTCACAGGGCGATCGTCGTCCGTGACCGACCTATGTGGACTGTGTCCTCAGGGAGCTTCACAGCAGAGAAGAGGCTGCCCTGAAAACAGACCACTGGGCTTCTCTGCTCTGGCTTTATATCTGCATAGTCTGTGACCCTACACGGCCTGTGAAAGACACTGTTTTTTAAAGTTTCGCCACGATAAATGACAGATCATGGTCAAATCTCAGCGACAGGCTATTTAAATAAAGAAATAAACAATCAAATTCAGTGAACCAGTAAAAACGTGAAATAAACTGACAGCCGGGTGAGGTTCGATTTTTGTTATTTAGCCTTCGAAACTGTGCTGTCATTTGAATTTGCTCTTTATGACTGTTGTTCACTCTAATTATTACAGGATTGCCCACCCAGGCAATTAAAACCCCTCTGGAGCATCATAAATCAATATTACAACTAACGCAATAAGTAATAAATAAATAAATAAAATAAAATGCTGCAAAAGAAACATTTTACAGATTGTCAAACAACTCCTTGGACGCAAAAACGAGTAAGGTCATTTCTCAGTAAAGGTGTTCAAGTGACAGTGAAGTGAAGATGGAGCCTAACCCTTGGTTTTATATAATTCCGATAACTGTCCAATGACATAAGCAGTGACCCTGAAAAAGAGACCCATGAAAGGCAGAAATTGTTTATATTGTAGTTTATTTTCGTTGTCCGTGGTGTATTCTTCTGCATTTTAGTTTTCCAGTATGAGTACATTTATCATGTCACAGTAGGTCTGCTTTGGGACATTTCACCGAACCTCCAGGTGTAGGTTATTAGTTAATGTGTCAGTTCCCTTATATTTAGAATAAGTTCAGCCACAGAATAAGATGCTTAAAATCAACACAGGTTCCCCGCAAAGATAATTTTCTTATAGTCTCCATTATTCACTTTAATTGATTTTTGCATTGGCCGAAGTCCGAGAAGGTTGAAATGGAACCTCTTATAGGAGTAAAAGAAAAAGAAAAAGAAAAAAAAAAAGTAAGACACAAGCAATAACTGCATACGCACTCACTACACTGATCAGATGTCCACTGTGAGGTTTGCTCGGCCGCTCATTCAGCAAAGGTGAGCTTCCGCTGCCTTAAAAGGGGTAGGGGCGTGCTGACGGGGATGACGATTATTACTTGAAGATGTGCCTTCATGTGCTTCTCTCAGAGTCCGACTTGTAAGCACACGTTCATTTTAATAGAAATAAAGATCACAGCTGTTTGTTATTTGAAAAGCTACTTTAACCGAAAAAAGATAATGTGTGTCAACTAATCATATTTCACAGGAAATTTGATTCGTTTTTACGTTGTGTATGCGAAGCTAACTGTGAAATATAAATTTCCGACTGATAAATGCACCACACGTCATACGGAAGCCGCGTTGGTGTTTACTGATGACGTATGGGCTGTTGCAGTTCAGAGATGTGGCTAACATTAGTTAACGGGATGAACATCTTTTATTAAACGCTGAATTAAAGAGAAAGCCGCAGGAGTACAAGTGGGAGTCAGGTAAATATGGCCTTTTCTCTGTTTCACTTGTGGCCACTCAGTTTAGCCAGCTGAAGCGAAGTTATAACGACTTCTTCTAAGCATGTAGCTTAGCTTCTTTGCTTCGCTGCTGTGGTGTGTGTAGCTTAAATGACAGCAGACAAGAGCTACCCTCGCTAGCTGCTCCACAGTAAGTTAAATTTCTTAAGATATGGTACGACACAGCTTCGCTGTTGAAGTTATATTTAGTTACAGTGCAATGAATTTGCGCACGGAGTACCTACTTACTGCTGGGCTTTAGCGCTGAGTGCCATGGAGCCACTTTAGCAAGTAGGCTAGACATTTCAAACCACTTCAATGTAGAGGAGCTGATATTCATAATTTACGAAAGGGTTAGGCAAATTTGGGTCCGTGTGAAACCAGCGTGAGCAGGGCTATTTTTCCATCTCAGTAAGTTTAAATATTAACCAAAATTTGTACAGCCTTTCTATAAATCCTGCATAATCTGAATAGTTATTGCATGCAAATATGGTGTTTATGTCTTTAAGACAGAATAGGAGTGCCAGTTAAATCCGGCTTGGTGCTTACAACCACATCAGTTTGTTGAATTGTTAAAAGAAGTGCTAAAGCCCAGCTTCTGGCTTCTGTGACACGGTCAGTACTTCCACAGTCTGTAGGTTGTATAATATAAGCTTATAATGTTGTATTTTGACCTGTCATAGCAGGAGAAGTTCAGGTGTAGTTTATATATGCATGCATGCATGCATGCGCGCGCAAATCCTTAATCCCAGTTATTTAACATGCACACTACTGGTGTACTGCTGCTGTAGAACTGACACACCTGAATTTTAAGTCAGCTATTATGAATGGTATTAATTACACATGTGCTTTTAGGTTATTACATAAGAATGCCTGTTCTCTGTAATTGGTGTTGAACTAGTATTATTTAAATGTGACTAAGACCTATCATCTCAAAAGGATATTAACATTACATTACAGTGGTTTTTTTTTCTTTCTTCATTCAATGTGTATACAGGTCAGGGACAAGATGTTGGAGTCTTATGTCACGCCGCTCCTGATGAGCTATGTAAACAAGTACATTAAGAATCTGAAGCCATCTGACCTGCAGCTCTCTCTTTGGGGAGGAGATGTGGTGCTCAGCAAGTTGGACCTGAAGCTGGATGTACTGGAGCAGGTACTATAAATTAAATATAACATTTATTTTTTTTAACTTTTTACAAAACCAAGGCGAGGCTGGTTAGAATGATCTATATATTTAGGTAAGGGCTTTCCATTAATAAATGCCTACTTCCTACATGTATATATTCATATATTTTTGGATTTGACATATGAAGTATTATTTGTAAGTAGGGTTATTTGTAAGCGGGTTTGCTGATTTTTGTTTAAAACACTGGTCGTACAGGTACATGCAAGATACAAAGAAAGCTGTCATATCATGTCTACAGTCTCCATTGTATTGCCTTGACTAGAGTAAAAGAAAATGCTACAGTGCTGTTTAGCCAGGCACTAACAGCATCTCTTTGCTGTCATTTCAGAGGAATTTTACTAGATTTACTTTGATATTTTGCTCTGCAGTATTATTTTGACAGTGTTCTTTTTTGCTCTTGTCATGTATGGATTAGATCAATCTGCCACCAGTTAAAAGGATTTTCTTTTCTTTTGAGTGGGTTCTGACTGCTGCTGAAGAGCAGACCAAAACAGTGCGTAACCCAACAGGGATTGTGATGAAAGTTCTTATTGGAACCAGCTTTAAGCTATCTGACAGTGGGAATTGTGATAGGATAGAGATTTGTACGTAATACTATGTCAAAACTTTGGAAATTGTCCTACCTTTGCATTTATTTTATTCCATTTAATTTGGACAGTACCTCCTCTCAAATGTGCAATCTGAGATCATCTTAATGTAATATTTGGTGAAACATTGTGGGGGTTATTGAGCAGACATATTGTAAATCCATGACAGCTTTTTCTCAGAAAAATGCTTGGCTATTAATTTTTTGGCTCAGACTTGCAGAGAAAGCATGTGAAGCCTGTGTGTAGGCAGCTTGGTTTCATGGGACTCATTCTGACACAGAGTAGTTCAAGATGCAGAACAGTGATTCGCCTGCCTCTGAGAATATCTGACTTATTTTGTTAAAGGCGTGACCAGTATGTAATCTCTAGCGCTTGTTTTTACTATCTGCTCGTCTTCAAATATTAACTTCAAAGAGCTGTTTGGGAGATGGTTGCATGAAGGTTCTAAGTGTTTTCAAAGCCCCCTGCGTCATATTGCCACCTTTTTTCATATTATTCTAGTGTTATTTATCTATAGCTGTCTGTTGTGTTTTGTTTCTTTGTATATTTATAGGAGTTGAAGCTGCCCTTTACATTCATGAGCGGTCATATCCACGAGCTACGTATCCATGTACCTTGGACCAAGCTGGGCTCAGAGCCTGTAGTTATCACCATCAACACCATGGAGTGCATCCTCAAGCTAAGGGATGGAGCCCAGGTTAGTTATTTTCTGGTATGAGAAACATGTTATTCTTGATTCTATACAGGGCCAAAACGGGGCTAGCCAGATCCTCTTGTTATTTATGTGAGAGTCCTCCTCATGCCAAAGTTAAGTTTTCTCATTGTCTTTCTCCATGTGTTTTAAAGAAATTTCGTAATCTTTGTTTAAAAACATGCTGACATTTTTAGTCCAGCAGGCTTTACTCTGTCATACAATTAAAGCCATCTTCTTTTATTTTGACGTTGTGTAAAATCAAGTGTTAATTTGACACAGCTAAGCAACAGTTGCTTTTTTCTCTTTATTATTCATGTTTGTTTACTCTCAAGAAAAATGCATTGGGAAAAAAAACGCAAACCAAGAAGGCAGAAGCACACAAATTGATTCCTCACTGGCAAAACATGTTTGTTATTCGAAACAATGATGAGAAATTTTCAAAAGCTTTTGTGGAGTAAGTTGGTAACACTCTTTACTGCGTTGCCACCTTGGGAGTAGTCACATCGTGTGCCAAGGCATTATAAATCTACCAAGAAGATGATGGAATATTCCATGAATTTAGAGAAATAACCCACTGTAAATATTGAATTTCTGGCTGACGTGGCCTGCTTGAAATTATTAGGAACTGGCTTATTTATGGGTAACTCAATATATTGCTTTATGGGAGTTAAGGCCTTTACACACTGGGCACGTTGCGAAAAAGCAACACAAAATTCAGAATCTTTCGGATGCAAACTTGACGTGTAACCTGCATACACACCAGACACATTGCATTTTTGCAAATAATTCATTCTCATACAACTCACTGTGAAAAAAATGCAGTCTACATCAAGGGATAATGTAATGATGTCTTGATGTTTCTAAACAAGAGAAGGAAGAAACAAAGATTCTGAGAAAGCAGCAGCAGGGAGAATTTCATGGTTTTATCCCTGAATTGAAGCTGCATCACGGCCGCTTTCAGGATATCAGTGGGGCAGTTTGAGCCCTCGTTGACAGAGTTGGGATCACATCGGAGGATGCAGGTGAAATAATTTCAGTGGCTCGATTGACCCAGAGCAGCGTGTAGCTGTGTCTGAGGAAAAATAGCAGAGGTGAAAAGGCTTGAATTGCAAAGAAATCATCATTTTAAATCGGCAAATAACTTTCATCTGTTCATCACACTATTACAAATTCAGTCATGCAAATTAATGGAAATTGGATGCCAGTTATAAGGACCACACAACTGATGGGACACAGCAATTAAAAATCAGTCACTGCCATTGGTGAATGTCGTCTTATCTGCTGATATGTAGGGGCAGTAAGCAAGAAAAATATCGGCCAGTACCAATGTCTAGATTGGTGCATCCCTAACCAGAATTACCGTTTGCAAATGCTCTTTAGAATTTTTTTCTAAACAGATGGATTCCAGCATAAAGCATCTACAATTAATTGTATTTTTTATCAACATGATTTTCTCTGACAAAAGCGCAGCTATCTCCCTCAGCACATTTGTTCTTAAAAAAGAGAGTGGTTTATTGACTACTGACCAGAAATATTCAAGGAACTCTAAATTGAGAAATGACTTTCTTGAACTTGACTGGTGTTATTTACTATTTGGTTATTTCTATTTTTACCATGTCATTGGTCTCTCTCTTTTTTTTGTGTTGCCAAGCGGTGAACACTTCTTCTCATGAACAAGACTTGGACTCACATACATAAACAAACTGAGAGTCTTTTGTATCTCTGTCAAATTGGATAATAACAGCCTATGTAACTCCTTGGTTTTGTCCTTGTAGTCAATATAATATCAAATATCAGTAGGAAATGTCACTTGAACCTCTGTCATACATCATTGGGGATATAAATCTGACGAGAGTTGTCTTAAGAGGAATATTTCTATTGCTTTGTTTGGTTTTGTTACAAATGTTTTAATTTTTGAAGAATGTTTTATGAGAGCCATTTTCTTAGATTTATTTTTGCAGCAAAGCCTGGTTCTAAATTTGCCACCCATGCAGTTTGCAAAATTGAAAGTGTAGCTCAGTGCCGGTCCTTTATGGGAAGGTTGAAGTTTCAAGGCCAGATGTCCCAGAAGAAACACATTTCAAGGGAAGTCAATTACAGCTAATTATATAGACTGCAGCAAAAAGATTTGTAACACATGAGCTTGAGAACTAATGGTAAATATCATAGTATGCAGGTGGCTACTGCTCAAGCGATCAGGTTTCTAGTTCAGTGGAAATTTAGACTTGTTCTTTATGCTTCATACACAGCTTAAGGTCATGTACCAGTACCGGTACTGGTGTAATGCTTATAGTCTCAAAACAAGTATTTGTTACAGATGTTTTCTAAAAGCTTCCAGTGGAGAAAAGATTTTTGGGGAATTGCAAATGACATTTGTACAAATTATTCAGTGGTATGTACACCCAAGAGACATAATTTGGAGTAAAGCCAGACTTACAGCAGAAATCCTTCTAGTATGTGGAATTTAAATGAGCCACTGCAGTTCTCTCCTATACTAGTGGGAGGCAGGAGGCTGACTACTGTGTTCTAAAGCCAAGAAAATGAAGCCAGTTTCCTTTTTATGCTTTACATAAATGTAGCATAATAATAACAATAACAATAATAATAATAAAAAAAATTATTATTAGAGATCTCATGTTAGTACACATTTTAGACCGTGGCTAGGTGTTAAGCAGGCATTCAGGGACTTTGACATAGGCATAACAATTCTCACTGAAGCCCTCATGTAATTTGCATGATGGCCCACAGGATTTTTAAAAGAACTGAATAAAGTTGATCTATGTATGGAAAATGTACTATTTTAACTTTAGTCCAGTAGAGACAGAAACATTGTGGTAGGCCTCATGCGGCCAAAGTGTGGAAATGATAAATGATATCATTAATATGGTTTGTTTTCATAATTACAGTTAAAGCCTGAGTGCTGGCCTGTAAAAACATCCGCACATCTTTTGAAGTTCATTAAGGCCTGTGTAATTTGACCGGAATTATTTGGACCTTTTTAATGTTCTTGTTTCCCCTTGAGAGGAACTGGGTAATATTAGGGATATTCAGATTGCTCAATAGGACCCATCTGCAAAGCACTAAGAGCAGCTCACAATTATAGTTTCCAGCGAATGTGGAAATTTGGGCGTTTAGCAGCAGTTGGAGATTACAGCTCCTGCTGACAGTGTAATTGCTTAAAATAAGCTGTAATGAGGACTTGTAGTGCAGAAAGTATGGTAATAGAAAAAAATGTTAACTTGTTTTTGACATTAATTTTACAAACTGCAGGTCGTTTACAAACAAAATACATTTACTTTTATATATGTTTTATTGTCCACTGCAATCACATCCTGAAGTGTTCTGAAGTTTGCGTAGAAATTCCCTTTAGTACGCATCTCTATTATCAGATCATTACTATCTTTGTTTAGTTTATATTAATTGTAAAGGTTTATATTTATCTCTGTTTGTTTTTGTTTTAAGTGCAAAAAATTTAACGGTTGTAGTTTAGGCATGAGTCAGAGTGGACTTAAACTCAACCCTGGTTTGTGCCAAAGAACTTAAAATATGTCACAAGTGATTGTCTTGGGTATTAAAGGGTATTTTTGAAACTCAGCTTTACTTTCTTTGTTCTTGGACAAAGATGCACTTAGTGTGGCCTCTCCCGAGTTAATTTGTATGAATGAACGTTTGATGTTAGCTCTTTCTAAATTAAAAAGCAGTCTGAAAACATCAAGAGGTACAAAGTGTAAGAATGGCTGTAGTATCTCTACCTCTATAAACGGAGCTGCTATGGACGCTGGCACTTGTTATGCTGCTTGCAGTGTATTGTGTCCTGTTTGTTTAAAAGAAACACAATAGAAGGAGATAATAGTTGATGACTGTTCCAGGACATTTCCTCTGTACTTGTTGTCAGTTTAAGGTTTTCTGGTCTGATGTGGTGCATTGGAACGGGTGGTATGTGATTCAAAGCGTTTAGTTTAAAGCATTAATCCCTTTTAACTTCATATTATGATATTATGACTTGGACCAAAACCTTGTAGGCGATATCATTTATTGTGCAATTCTTTTGTTGTATTTTTGTTTGTGGGTAGCTGTCATTGAAATGGGCAACAGTATACTTCTTAATGAAACATCTATCTGCAACCATTGATGTAGTTTTGCAAAATTATGAGCACATTTCTCTTTTTTTTCTTCGTGACAATTTGGTAAACTGCTCCAAATGTTGAAGATGAGGTGTTATCAGACAGAGAGGAACTGTCTGGACAGCAGTTATAGTGGATCATAATACTCTCACACTCTTTATTTTTTATGAGACAAAGATAAGGGCTTGGGTTTACTGAGGAGAGTCGTTCTGGTTTTGGCTCAGCTCACTGCTTGATCTGGGAGTTTTATGGCTGCTGAGTGCATTTGCCACTGATGTGGAGGTTCTGATTGATGCATTGCCTCAAGATGATTTGGGGAGGTGCCTCTGAGACTTGTTGGTTTGGCATATGGTCCAACTAGGCCCTTTCTTCTGTTAAATTCCTTCCAAACTATTTTTAGGGTTTACACCACCAAACCTCTTTTCTCCCAAATAATGGGTAATACATGTGAATAAGGAAACCCCTTTTTAAAGACTTCTTAAAACCCCAAGTTGGTATTTCATAATCTTAATCTGATATCTACTCAGCAAAGACATGCTACTTTGACTTTTGGAAATTTAGCAGACATCTATAGATGTGATACCTGAAGTTTGAGTGTGAAATTAGGTTTTAAAATGGTGTAATTTGTAGTAAAGTTAGATTCTCCATCTGTGTGGTTTTACCACCCAGGGGTTGAACCAGTAGGGTTCTTAAGTAGAAAATCCAGGATGTATAGTCTCTTACAGCTTCTTTGTGTAGCCTTAACTCTACTGTGCAATGGCCAGGACCAGCCCATTTTCAGGCTTCAGATCCATGGAGCACATTAAGTGCCAAACCAAAGGCTCCCGTGAGCTCCACTCTTCAGCAAATGGAGCCCTGGACCACAGTCCAAAAAAACAAGCACTGAAAAAAAAAAGTCCTAATTTCAATGCACGCTCCTGGGCCATCCAGCTTGCCAACAAATTTGGCATCTGGGATGAACAGGACTTTCCTCCACTAAGGAGAAGCCTCTGGTCTTTTTGCAGATCAGGCTTTTGACGAAAACCTGTATCCCCACTGACTGTCACCCCGGCTCTACAAAGAAACCCCACATCTTTGGATTCTCCACACCCTCCTGCATCGTCTTGCACTGCTTCCACAGCCAGGTTGTTCCGTGACACCACACCCAACCCCACCTTGGTTCTCACTCCATCCTCCTTCACAACCATGATTCTAGGACACTCCATCACCTGGAATATCACAATGGAGGTGGCAAAAACGTACTGCTTTCCTGACGCTCGAGTTCTGCAATTAGCCGGCAAAATTGTAAGGGACCATCCCAAATTGAAGCGGGTCATTGTCCATGTGAGAACAAATAATATCTGATATCAACAGTCTGAGCTGCTTAAATAGAACTTTCTCCATCTGTTTAGGGTTTTGTAGTCTCTGAACTGTCATACGTCCATCACCCTCGGCTATCAGACGATGACCGCTTGCAAGTACTAATAACTGCTCGGTTGCTAAGTGTGGTAATAGTGAACAGTTCCCATAGTGAACCGGTGAACTTTCTCAGCCCGGTGTAACAGTATCTCAGTCTGGTGCAGGTGATCAACTGCTGGTTAGAACCCTGGAGCACTCTGCTCTCAGACTGCAGGCCAGCTTGTGGTTCCCACAGTTTCTGAAAGTAGAATGGGAGACAGAGCCTTCAGCCCCTTTCCTGTGGAGCCAGCTCCTAGTTTGGATTTGGGAGACAGACAGCCTCGCTACTTTTAAGATTAGACTTAGAACTTTCCTTTTTGAAAAAGCTTATAGCTGGATCAGGTGACCCTGAACCAAACCATAGTTGTGCTGCTATAGGCCCAGACTGCTGTGGGACTTAATGTGATACACTTTCATGCACTGAGGACTTCTTCTCTACTCACCTCTTTTCACTCCACATGTTTTTATATACCACCGCATTATGTCATTAAATGTGTGTCTTCTCTCTCCCCTAGTCCTTGTTTTATCCTGTCTCTCTATGATCTCTTTTTTTCTTTTCTTTCGTCTTTTCTCTTTCCCCTCATCCCCCAACCCGTCACAGCAAATGGCTGCTCATCCCTGAGCCTGGTTCTGCCAGAGGTTTCTTCCTGTTGAAAAGGAGTTTTTCTTTCCCACTGTTGCAAAGTGCTTGCTCATAGGGGTTCGTTTGATTGTTGGGGTTTTCTCCAGAATACTCACGGTACAAATTACCTTGAGGCGACTGTTGTGATTTGGTGCTACATGAATAAACCTGATTTGAGTTGAACTGTAGTAGCAGTCTGTTGTAATAATGCTTTTTTTGGATGGACAGACTGTGAACTTAGCTATAAAAGGATTAACCAAACCATTACAACAGAAGAATAAAATAATGTTATCTTGTAACAAGGTGTGAAGGTCTGGCATATATTGGATGGTCATGCACAGCAGGTTTATGTAGTCACTGTGTTGGATGCTGGAGAAATGGGCAAGAGTAAAAAAAAAAAAATGGATTAACTTTGAGCAGGGGCAAACAGTCGACTGAATATCAGTCATGACTGCATCAAAACATATCTGAAATGACAAGGCTTGTGAAGTGCTTGCGAGCCGTGGTCAGAGGATTTCCAAATTGCAACCCGCTTACAGGGTATTGGGGGATGTGCTGGATCAAGTTTGATCCATAGTGCCTTCAAATCACAGCTTACACCACTTAAAGGATCTGCTGATTATATTGTGTCAGTAAATAAAACCTTAAACATGTAATCAAAAGTACATTCTCCTTAAATGTACATACTACATAGTCTCTGACAGAATTTATATGTGCTCATTCAACTCATTTTTCACAAGTCAGAAGACACAAAGGCAAAGCTGAAAGAAGTAAAAGAAAGACAGCCTCTGGAAGTTTGCAATCAGATAGCACAAACTGGGTAATCTCTGTTCCAATGCCATCCGGAAATCTTGCCTTTGATTCTCTGCTTGCAGGAGCAAATGGCTTTTAGAAATTGCACCGTAAATCCATCTGATCATCAGCTCAGTGGGGCCTTGTCTTCGAGACTGAGAAGACAGAGGACAAAGACACAGAGCTTTGGAGAATCTATTTTCCTTGAATCCAACCCCCTGTAGCAGTAACAAAACCCATCCATGACTGTAAATAATAAAAAGATGGAGTAATGTTGGCACACTGTGGACTCCTCAGGCAGGTTGGAAGCTGGAGCATGCATTCTGATGAGAGACAAGGAGAACTACAGAGGAACAGATGAATAGCCAAGTGCATGCGCTTGGGAACAGTTAAAAAGGATCTGTGTGTGTTTTGTCATACAAAATGACAGTATTATGTGGCAATCAAGAGAAATCATTAGGCTGCTATGTAAGCTCCTCCTAGCAACTTACGTACATAATTTTAAATCAGCTATCAGCAAATTTGGGCTCTATTGATTTTCCCTTGTACTGAAAGACAGATAGGTTACACAGATTTAAAACTGCACACTGTAGTATTAATGATTTGTCTGAAATTGACATGATTTTGAAAAATTGCAGGAGTTGACAGTCGGTAGAAGACTATGACCAGAGATGAGCGTGACCACTGTTTTTTGCATTCTGTATGTTGGCAGGCCAATAATTGTCGAAAGGATTGTTTATAGTGCAGCATTAATGTTTATATATGCTGAAATTTTGTTGTCAGTAAGTCTGTGTTTAATGCTGAGCTAAATACTATCCTCTTACTCAAGTCTTTAATGTAGAGTGACCCATCGGCCTGATCTCTGTTCAGCATTCCAAACTGATTTAAAGCATCTGTAGATGGCAGTGCAGAAGTGTGTCATTCCAGAAAAAGAGACCTTGCCCCTAGCCACCATTGCTTGTGAGTCAGCCAAGGCTGCATAGCCCTTAGCATTACACAGCTTTGTCTTTGAGGTTTGTGTTCCTGGTGGGATGAGGTTACTTCAGCTCCTCAGACAATCCTTAGACACAGGAAAGCAGTGGGGGGAAAAATTAAAGCCAGTGGCTTCGTGCATTCAGTGAATCAAGTGATGATCAATACACACTGGCCAGGATGCTGCTACTCCACAGTTTAATCCCTGCTCTCGGGCCATCCGGACTAGAGCAATCCCTCAATGCAGCTTATTATTTGCTGCATGCTCCCACTGATATTGTAGTTTGGGAAATGATTACCTTGCAATTAAGACTAATGTTTGCTCCATTAGTACTTTCCTTTTAGAAAAACTGTAGGAAGATATTGTGTTGCAATTTGGAACAGTGTTTGCTGTATAATCCTTACAAATCTAAAAAGACTGTGAGAAGTTATTGCGTCAATTTAGGAAAGAAATTTATAATTTCATGCAGATTTTTAGATCATTGTTTTTTCTTGCATCTGTTTTACACGCACACACGCACACACACAGCAATACTACTTCATATCTATCCTAATAGAGAGGGATCTTTTTTAACTTTCAGTGAGATAGAAAAATACTAAACGTTGTAACATTGTAACTCCGTGCTTCTCTGTGTATGTGTGTAATTCCATATTGCACAGACTGCGCTTTATGTCTCAGGATGAGTGTGTGCTCAGTTTAGTAGACCCTTACTCAATATTCAAATGATGATCCCATATGTGGCATAGCATTTAAACCGCTAAAATCAGATTCAAGCTATTTGGTAGAAAATCTTTTCTAAAAATCTGTTCAATTTTATACTACTAAATTAATTCTTTCAACAACAGCCGCTATTGACAGTCTGGTGATGTCTATGCACCGCAGATGCGCGACGTCAACGGTGGACACACTTGGTAGCGAGTACTGTGAACTCTGATCGCTGACCGCGCTGTGTTCGCTTTGTGATAACACATGGACTGTTGCATAAAGATCTGAAACACAACTGGTTGCTATTGAAGCCTGAAATGATACTGAGTGTATACACAAATTGTTGTGCTTATATATTGTTGATTAGGTATGAGATGAAATAGAGAAACTGTTTTGTGCATTTATATTTTTGTTGAGTGTACTTTGGCAAGTTCAGCTGCCTATAATGTGTGGGTAAGAGAAGAAAAATGCAGCATGAATAATGACCCAACACTGCACTTTCCACGGTGTATGGTGTGGTTATAGATAACGAAGATTATAAACATCCACATTTTAAAGGGGTGTTGTTAATTGGGTGTGACAGTGACCCAGTTTATTTTCTTAAACATACAACGTGATAAAAATTCAAGTGCTATAATTACCCTCATAATCATAAGATACTCATGATACTTAAATAGTTATAATTTCCTGGCAAAACATAGAGCACCAATATTATGATGTGAGGTGGTTAGTTTATGACCTTACAGAGACAGAAAGCAGTATGAAATAAAGTAGGTTTCAAGTTTAAAGCAAGGCCTGAGATTTTAATATGCAAAAATAAAAATGTACAATGAATGTAAAGTGTTTTAACTTTTCAAGAATGACTTGATTTTAAAGGGGACATATCATGCAAAATCTACTTTTTTAGCCCTTAAATACATTTTTTGTGTACTTTGAGTGTCTAGGAGTGCAGGAAATGTAAATACATTCTGTCCCAGTGCTGCGTAGATATCTTTATATTCTTTTTGGGTCATAATTTTCAGTCTGTTCAGTTTTCTCTATTCCCTGTTACGTTTTCTTATCTGTTATGTCACAGTATTTGCTGGAACTGCTAAACAAGGGCATGGACTTCTGGCTAACCAATTTCGTGAATCCTCCATTTTTTTTTTCTCACATCGATTTTGTAGTCCAGTTCAGTTATGCCGAAGTTGCAAGTAGACAAGTCAAAATGTTTGGTTGTTGGGTGTATTAACCCACACTTATATCGCCCCCCTCAGAGCCTCTTCGAAGTGCCTGGTTAAATTTTATTTTTCTCAGAAATGTACTCACATCAGTGGGGAAAATCCTCCTTGTTTCTCTGCCGGTAGCTAATCGTATCGCTGCTATCGAACTACAAAAATGGCCGAACGTGGTGGAGTGGAATGCTCTGCGACCTGGAGGGGGGCGGGGTGTGAAATGTCTCATTCACATTTGTAGAGACCGCACCAAAACGAGTTTGCTGTAAGTCATGCCTCAGAAAAGGTGTAAAAGAGGGGTCTGTGGAGCTACAATAACGAGGAATTCAGACCAAAGCGTTGCAGTTCTACTTTATATAGACCACAAGTGAACGATTTACATATGAAAAGGAAGGATTTAAAAGCATGATATGTGCCCTTTAACATAACCCTTAAACAGTTCACTTCATCTCTTTCAAAAACTGCTCGCTGTATCGCGGTATACTTATTGTGGCTTCACTGTATCGTGGATTTCTTTTTAAATATTATTAACTCTGTTTTGCAGACTTTTCACTATATTGCGGGATTTTGCGGTATATAGGTATTTGTGTAACACCCCATAACTATGCTCATCACTCGGACAAAGAGATAAGTCACGCCTACACCTTTAGCGGAAATGGAAGTTACGGCCGAGGGCGAAGATGCTGCACCACCTTCATCAGTACTGCACAGCTACATAATTCATCATCTTCATCATTCACGTTGTAGTAAGAGCATGAGAAAGGTTTATAGGAGTGTGGGAAGGGTTTATAAAGCCTTAAAATATATATAAATAATAAAATAAATGTATAATAAATACAACGTGCTACTTCGCGGATTTTCACCTATCGCGGGGGTCTCTGGAACGTAACCCCTGCGATTGGTGAGGGATCACTGTATCTCACAAAACAGGTGACTGCTCTTTGGCGAGGGGCAAGTCTAATAATTTGCTATGGAAATCAGTAGGAGAACTGAAATCTATGGATAAGGACTAACTTAAGATTCCAAGATCTTTCAATGATGCAATTTAAATGATTTGGGTTTTTTTTTATGTAGGGCTGACAGTTTTCCATCTCTCAAACAATCTGATGAATGTTGACAGTACCTCAGCTGCTTTGGACCCCAGTGTATAAAAGCTATGCAAACATAATGCCGGTTGCATTCCGCTTGCGTGCTTAAACCTCCTGCAATAAGGCTTTGGTATTTCTCAACACTGACGGAAAGTCCTCTCCCATTTCTCTATGTTTGATTTATTCTATCTTTCTGGTTTCAGAACATTCGTGCTCTCCAAGAACACTTAGGCCTCTATAGTTTGTGCCTTCCAGCTGCACCTCACATCTGCAATTAAGTTGTCAGAGTAGCCTCAGCCACTGCTTGCGTTGTTCTTGGAGGCTGGTGCTTACATTGTTTAAGGGGTGCTTATGTCTTGTATCATGAGCTTCTTTTATGTTGTGTATGAAATAATTTGAAGTCTCGGAGAAGGCATGGTTCTGTTTTGACAGTTCATGTTAAGATCAGATCTTGACCACTAGCTGTCAGCAACTTACCAAAATGAGGATAAAAAGATAAAAATGTTCAATTTCTTCACTCTTTTAAAGCATAATAATTATAAAACAACAAAGGCCAGCTTGGATAGAGTAACTACTTCATAAATAATTGGAAAATAACTGGGTGCTGTTGATTATTTTTATAAGAAATTAACATGTATGACTTAGAGCTGTTCCTGTGCTTTGGAATTCCCCGTGTGTATCGTAATTGACTTGACTAAGATGTGTTTTTTTTGCACATGCCTGTGTGCAAGTCTGCGTATGTCAGGGATCTATGTGGAGTGTTTTATTGTAGCTAACACATTGCAGTTATTAGCATTAGGGGGTAGCCGTGCCAGCGTAAGCAGAATGCCTCACATGCTCAGCCTGGGCTTGTGGTTAGCTGATGGAGACATCTGAAGGACCAGAGCCTTTCAGATCTAAATCAGGAACAATTTCTCCCTCTTTCCGATTCTCCCTCGATGTGTCTTTCTCTTTTGATATTCCTCCCTCCATTTTCCTGTTGTCACAGTCCTGTTTTTTTTTTCTTCTTTTTCTTTTTCTGGTTCTTTAATCTTTGATTTGCTTTCTTCCAACATCTTTGCTTTGGTTCATTCTCTGTATTCTTCTGTTTCCTTTTATGTTTTCTCCTTTTCCTTAACACTTGTTTCCTGTGAATGCTAAAAGTTGAGGTCACTAGTAGGAACATCAAGAATGGTTTTTGAATGGGCTTCCATGGAAAGTGTTTAGCCAGGCTCCAAATTCCATCATGGCACCAATATTAGTTCAAACCTGTTGGGATTCCTTGTTCTTGGATGTTAATCAAGTCTCAGTCTTGGAGTTACTATGACTCACAATCTTTTGTTTGAACAAATGTGTGAAACATTGTTAGGATAAAAGAGGACTGGCCTCTACACCACTACTACTTTGTAATGACCTGCTTACTGTTGAGGGGAAATAACTGCAGAAAAACCTATTTTGTAACAAATAATCTAGTTTCGTGCATGAGTACACGAGGCAGAGATTTATTAGATTAATGCAGAATTATGCACAGTTAAACTGGAACAGCACCAGCTACTGTACCGTAAACACAAGATTGGTTTCTGCTGGCATTACTTGAGGTTTGCTTGTAAGACAAAAGAAAAAGCCTTAGACTTTGAGCTATTACTACGAATGTAATAGGACAAGAGTAGAGCTAAAATCACTTAAATGTAAAATGTTTGTGGAGGGCACTGAACTTTGGTTTCTTTCCTTTTACCTTTTAGGGTTTACTGTCAGGCTCTTTTATCTTGCTAGTTGTACAGTACCTTTACTGCCAATGGGTTAAAGATCTATACTAAAACTGCAGCCAGAGGTAATCTCTCTGGTGAGCATAACACAAGGACAATGGCTGAACAAAGTAAATACTCAGAAGTCAGAAAACCTTTTGTAGCTCCCTTTGGGTCTGCTCTGTAACTGGGATCCCCGTTTGTCTTTGTTATTTTAGGTATGTTGGAGGCAGATAATAAACATAGCCAGTTTGACTTGGGTAGAGCAGAGGCACTCTTGGCAGAGACCTCCAACATGACATCACCAGTGTCGTTGTGAGTCCCTTTAGAGTGAAATAGTTTTGTAATTATGCATTCTCCTTTTGGCACGTGCTTTGGAATTTTTTCCATGTCCTTGCTCCCCCTCTTTAATGAATACTTTATATTTTGGAGCTTCTGAAAAAGAAGGTGTTTGCTTTGTAACTGTTTTGCCGGGATGGAATGTGCCTTGTAATACTTCAGGTATTACAGACCTGTTACAGTCTCCCTACTATTTACATTAAACCAAAAATTCCCACAAGTATGTTTTTGCCTGTTGTGGTTATAGTAATAGTAAACTTGGTAAGTTGTGCTTTTTCAGACTGCTGAAAAGGTTGAACTTTATTGCTCACATACTCAGATCTTACTCTGACTCATATTTTATTTGCTCAGGAAATTTCAACTTATAACCTGCAGTGCATTGTGTACATTTCAGACTGTAATATTTAATTTGTGCAGTTAATCCACAGTAAATTGGGGTTTCTCTTTGAATAGTGGATTTAGTTACTGAAATAGAGGGGGGAGAGAGGGGAAGAGACTACATTTTTGAAATATACTACTTTCACTGAGATAATTATTCTGAGTGTCACACACTGTGATATTCATCTGGGTTAATTTCAGGCTCTAATCCTCCCAATCTGCCATGGATTCCAGCTGCATGGCTCTAGTCTTTTTTAGACTGTGCGTCTTTATAGTATTTAGGCTGTGTGCGAGGTTGTGCATATACATTTGTGTCTGGTATTGTATGCACACATTTGTCTTTAATATATGTCTCTGACACCTGTATATAAAATACGTAGCATAATTATATTAAAACCTATCAGCTATTTGTGAGAGTGTGTGAAATTCTGTCCTCACCACTCCAGCTTCTGTAGTCATCTTCTGTTTGAGGAGAAAATGAACCCCCTGTCTTTAATCATGGTAAAATAGCTTTCTTCATTTGTTACTGTTTCATTAAAAAGCCATTAGCAGCTAATTTTTAGCTGAGCTGATGGATGTGTTCGAAGCCAAGAGACGTTAAAGAAAAGGTAATCTGAGTCAACTGTGATGTTCTCTGTTCTTTTCAGCAAAAATTCCAGTGGAGTTGTCATCAATGGTTCAAGCAGCTTAAGTGTAAAAGAAGTGGCTGCATACCATTTGACATTACTGGAACCGTCCCAAACTGTGACATTATGTTTAAAACAGTGAGCCCCTTTTCATGTTTTTATTTCTCTTGGTGCCAGCTGGAAACCATTCTTATGAGAACCAGGGTCAGCACTGTTAAAACAAGCTTAAGACTAGCTAATTGTAGATGGGATGAGAAGCTCTAGAAGAAGTGGAAGGATGGAGACAATGTCAAATATAGGTAAAGAAAATGAAACATGAACAAAAGTGAAATGAATACTGTGATAACAAAGAAGGGCTTTGATGAAAATTTTTTTAAGAGCAAGACGACAAGAGGGGGAGAGATGATACCTAGCAGCACTAGAAACAGAAGCACATTGTCCGGACAATAGAGTGTGTGTATCTCTTTAGCAGTGAATTTTTTCAGTGTCATTCTGGAAAAACATCCTGGAATGGCCCAGATTCATGTTGTATCCTCTGAGTATCCTGTGATTCACTGGTTACCTGTTATATGGAGGTGTGAATGCTAGGCCCTAACATGTGGGACGGGGGTTTTACTTTTCAGAGTCTGAGTGTGTGTCTGTGTTTATATGAGTACGTGAGTGATTTACAGGAGAAGGGGTTCTGTCTGAGATAAGGAGCCTATTGGGTTTCCTTCATTTATTTTCTCACTCTGTAGGCGTTCGCCCTCCCCTACCTTGCCTCCAGTATCCAGGCCTGCTGCTTTGATGTCAGCATGAGTTCACCAGCAACCTGCAGAGGAAAAACAACAAAAACAGAGTGTGTTTATCTAGCAATGGTCTGCATGCTCCCATTAATGTGCTGAAACTGTGTGAAATTGACCAGTTTTAAAAATGTTTTGCTTTCAAAGATCAGGCAGTTGCAGGCAAGTGAGGTAGTCGACTGCTAGTGCTTGCCAATTTTTTTTTCCTGCGTGTTAAACTGAAATTGGAAATTACTTAGCAATTTGTGAATGGAAAAAATATAATGCTTTTTGTCTGATATATATTCAGAAATGTGATTGGGCAATAAAAACAAGCTGTGGTAATTTGCTTTGTTTATGTCAGAGAAAGTCTCAAATGATAAGAAATTGCAGTAAGACCATTTTCCTGTCCCCCCAAACACCTTATAAATCAAAGAATATATTATATTGAGCAGGCTAAATTATCATATCAAGCTTAGAGGATGAACAGGTGCTTAGAAATATATTTTTATAATAAAGCATGCCTTCCATAATATGATGTGTCACAGAATATTTCCAGGTTTTACCAGTTTACATCACAGTTTACATATAAATGTCATCGTCATTCACAGATATGATGTTACTGGTTTCTAGTATCTGTGGGTTATAGCTGGATTATTTGTACAAGGAACTTGTGAGTATCTTATCTGCAGAGCTGCTGTTCCTAATAGCTGGAAGCGGTGGTGGGATTCAGATAATGTGTTGAGCAGCTAATATGGGTTGACCCTCCAGACAGACTCAACACACCGCCTCCTGCTCCCTGACTGAGTCAGACGATTACAGGCGGACAGAGGTCATGTCTGGCCTTCCTGTGCCCTAACCCTCTATGGGTGCCCACTTACCCTCTGAGCAGGGGGTCTCCCTCACTTGTCACTCACACGACCAGCTTCATTTTTCTGCGCCTTTGTTCTGGTCTCATTATCGTCAAGTCTCACTCACTCTAAAAGTCCCTCAGCTTTTGGTCTTGCGGTCTCATTTTTTTCCACTGTTATTTTTTTCACTTATCTATTGGTTTCATATCTCTCTTTTCCTTTTAAAGTACCATCATATTTGGTTAACAGCTGAGTTGACATGCCTGCAGGGGAAGGAGCCGTACTTTTTTCTGGTCTTTGTGTCTATCTCTCTGTTTAACTTTCTCCATCGTACTATACCTCCCTCCCTGTGCTGTGCCCTGTCGTGGAATTGGAGAGATCGATTTACTTGGCAGCAGCTGAGGCAGGCTTCATTTGTCCCTGGGCTTCCCTCTGAAAAGGCATTTTTCACCTCTTGAGAATTGCTCACTGCCCATGGTGACATTGAGCGCTTAATTGCGCTACTTCCAAATTTGGCAGTTTTGTTCTTCATAGTGGCAGTTCAAGCTGTTGAACTCAATGTACCCTTGGCTTGCAGGGCTAGGCATTCCTTTAGGTATAGATATGAGACTAGAGGGGAAGGAGACTGTTACTTACTCTAATGTGCTCAAGTATGGTATTGTGATATAAACTAAGCATGTGAGTGTGTATCTTAAACCTTCCTAATCTAATAACAATCCTTTTTCTATTGTAGCATGTTTAAATATTATCGGTGCAACTTTCCAAAGTGATGACAAATCTACAAAAGAAATGAGTAATGACCACCAAATTTACACCTTATTATTTGCAGATCTTTATTCTTTGTAACCTTGATGAAGTATTTATTATTTCTCCCTCTCTGTTTACCAATTCCCACCACTCTCTGATGAGGAAAAAACTGATTACACAGTGCAGCTCTATCGGCAAGCCCCATAGTGAAGTAACATGTAAATATTTCTACCAGAGTCTCTCTCATCTCTTTTGACTATTGCGTGTTTACTGCACTGGGGGATACTTCTGTCAGTGGGTGCTCAACTCAAATAATACGAAGAATGTTTAAAACCAAATCATCATTAGTCAACCATAACGAAAAGGGTTCATTGTCATTAAATATTGTTAGAACCGAGGACTGTCTGTTACTTATGTAGGGTACGTGAATGTATCAAAATGTGCAACATGTGACTTGCCAGTGTGACTGTGGGTTTAAACTGGATCAGTTGAGGATTTATAAATGAAGTGTGTGTGTGGAGTAGCCAAATGTATTTGTTTTTGACACCTTCAGTGTTTACATGTGCCAGGATAAGGGGTGACTCCTGAGACTCGTAAATGCTAAACACATGTGATCCCCCCCCCCCCCATTTTTTTTTCTTTGCGTCCAAATTATCTGACTAACCCGCCACCCAGGCTGATTGTGAAAAGGTTACAGTGCTGCACTAACCCCTAATCAATGCCACACTGGCTTTTAATGCACTCATTTCTCCACCTTTTCACTAACTTCTCACTTTTAGTTCTGATGTATTGTTTCTTCCACGATGTATCTAATTTTTGTGTTTTATGTGCATTAATTTTTTTCCATTTCTTCATCTCATCTACTGCTGCAGGCTTATGTCTACCATGAATGTGAATATGAGGTATTTGCTATTATACATAGTAGCTTTTAGGAGTTGAACTTTAGCTGCTGTGTTCATAGTATTTTTGTGCTTTGATAAGCTATTCTCCCCTGTTCTCCAAATTGCTTATTTGTAGTTAGTCATCTTTACAGTAGTGCTGGGTATATTCCAAGTTGGACACACATTTGTCATCTGGCTACAGTAACAGATCTGACAGATTTCCACCAATAAAATCTGATTATTACCTGTAGAATCTAAAGCTGTGAACTTGCAAATCCCTCAATAAACACTGGAAACAAGTCAAAACCCTCAAAGAAAGTTTTCAAATTTACAAGTCCACAGACTCGGTATTATTGTTAATGGAGCTTTTCCAGGGTTTGTCATCTGGTCACATCAAATATGAGAGTCTTAAAGAGTTTCAAAATATTGCTAGAAATATTGAAATGGTAATTAATCTGTCTCTACCTTGCCAAGGAGCAAACAAATCCTGTTTTTCCTTGCATTGCTGACTTTGCTGCTGGAACACGCTCAACTCGGGAGTGACGTCACTCCCAGCTCTGACATCCGAACTTCGAGGCAAATGGAATGCAGCATAAGTCCTTGGCTGCCATTAGTCTAAAACCACTTTTTTTTGACCCCTCCATTGTTTGTCCTCATGTCTCTGCTGTTTTATTTGCACAGAACACCAACTAGCCTGAGGCTCTCTACAAGGTAAACCAATAAATAACCTCCTTACCTTGAATCTTGGGTTGTTTTGTTTATCTCTAGTCTCATCTCTAAATGGGGATGTCCATTTCATCTTCACTTCTATATACACACAAACACACCCACACACGCTGATTTTTTACTTGTGTTCCTGGACTTAACAGCCCACTGGTGTCTCCAGTGCAGATGACGTGCTGTTATGGAGCAGAGACCTTCATCCTTCTTGTCCAAGGACCAGAGTTTATTTGTAGAGGCCACAGGGATGGCTGTTAAATGATGGGAGGAAGGTTACTCAGAAGGTTTGGTGTTAGAAATAGTGGTGCATGGTAGGCTCTCTTCTTATCACTGTTCTGCAGTGAGGTAGGAGAACAGATTCTCAGTTTAAGCTGATGGCTTTCACTAACAACCATTGTAATGTAAACTTTTGTGGTCACAAAAACAGGCAGGCACGTGGATGTCCGCACAGACCCTCGCGTTCACTGTATGATGACAAAATTTACATCAGTCTGACCTGAGCAGACCCTGGTGGACTTGTGGATGCAGAAAATACAATTGTGGCTTAAGCTGTTACATGTAAAGAATAATTTGACAGAAGAATATTTCAATATGATTACTCTAATTTCAATCTAAGGAATGTGAAATGCATGAAAATTCAAATATCCCCAAACTAATTGGAAAAAATTATCACACTAGGATCACAACAATTTGTTGTATGTAACTACTGTATACTATATTAAGATCCTGCATTAATTTGTTTATAACTAAATAATTATCAGATTAAATCTAAATGGACCATTTCTGTAGAGCTCTGTGTTGAGCCCCTTTTCCACCTTCTATCCTCACAGCCATTGTTTGTTTTTTCTTTTCTTTTTTTTCATCAGGATGATCACGAAAGTGGCTCTAGTTCCACCAGTCGCAGTGTCTCAGACAGCGCCAAGGCTGTGGCCAAGCCCCGCCGCATCCAACAAGCTGCCCCCAGTGACCCAGACCTGCCTCCAGGTAAGTGATGGCCCCTGGCCCAGTTAGGGTATTCTGCCTTCCTTGGAAGCTGACAGTTATAAGTACATCAGTACATATGAAATGATATGGGACTATCTCAAGTGACCACTTGTGGTTAGCTCTGACTTCCGTGCTCAACATGCTAACAAACGCACAACTTATTTCAGTATACAAAGACCAGAATCCTGTACTGGTCCAGTTTAGCAAACCCCTATTCAATTGCAATTGCATGGCTCAGTCTCAGACTACTGGATTAACCTGTTAACTAAATTTATTCCAAGTCCAATAGACTTGCCTGGATTTCAGAGAGAGATTATGACCTATTTATACTACAAAACTTGCTTAAAATACATTATCTTTTTGTTGGCCCTATATGTATGTAACGTATATATTCTCTGTTTAGACTATGAGAGTTTTTCATTTTGGGATGAGCCATGCAGCAATGTTTTTCAGAAGCATAAATCACCCAGAGTGAGCATGGGGAATGTGACTGTTATAAATCACATAATGATGGGTCTTATCAACAAGGCTCCTTGACCACATGCCTCCTACAGGGCCATGGATTCCATGCCTACCTTACTGCAGCACTTTACTACACCTCACAAAGAAGGGCTTTGTTTGAGAGTATATGAATAATATAATTTAAAAAAAAAATTATACAGACCTCACACACTAGGGCTCATGCACACCAGAGCCCTATTGTGCATGAATGTATTTTTCTTCTTTATTTTATATGCTGGTTTAGACAGTTTTATTTTTAAAATGTATGGATGCAGTAGTTGAATCAAATACTCTGAACAAACAAGCTTATGTAACAAAAAATTCAAGGTTGTTGAGTATGCGGCAACCTCTTAGACTATGAAGACCGGTGAAGCAAAAAAAAGAAAAAAAAGAATCAACGCCATAGCATAACTTAATAGTAAAAAATAAAAAAGGTGAGAAAGAAGGTTGCAGATGTGAGACAATTTTTCTTTTTAAAGAAAAATATGGTGTTTAGTGAACATAAATGAAGGAAAAAATAATCCAAGAGGTGGAGGTCATAAGCCGAGTTAGGTCAGCTTGAAAAGAAAAAAAAAAAAAGCCTCACTCCTAGAGCCCAAGTGTGTTTGAACGTATGAACTTACACTCCTGGCTGGTTGTATCTGGGGAGGATCCATTTCCAGGCCTTACATTATGAGATAATATCTCTCACCAGCTGTTAAAGCAGCGTTCCTCACACCCAAGCATCTCCCTTTAGGGCTGCTTCCAACAGATCTCCCAGGGGTGCGTGTGTGCCGTGTTTTTAGAGTGTTCGTCCGTGTGCACACCCTTAGCTGTTCCACTAGTGGACCTTGTTTCATCACATTACAGACTGTAGAGACAGTTCTGAGGTCAGAGGTTGCTGCACCTCAGTAATGGTAAGGAAGTAAATGAATGCTGTAATCCCAGCCTTCCTAATTAAAAGCTTGAGGTTAAAAGGTAGATGAGGTAAAACTAACCTGCTATGACTCAGACAGAGGATATTTTCCCAAGAATAAGATACAAACCAAACCTGTCAGGCGTCTTTAATGTAGTTAAAGGATAGTATTTTTTTTTTTTTTTTAAGTGAGAACACAGCAAAGCAGTGCACACAGGGAGTTCTGTAGACTTCTCAAGCCCTTTTCACAGGTGGGATGCTTGACATTGCCGCCTCAACAATCTGCTAAAGTGATGAAGTTTTGTCTTTCAGACAACGATCATGTTTATATTACTTTTCCTTTGCGCTTCAGACATACCTACAAGAACCATGGTGTGTATGTGCTTTTTTTAATGTCAGTTTTTTGATTATGTTTCAGTTATTAAACAAAATCAACCTATGGCTTGTCATCATTAATGATGCTACAAGCTGCTGGGAAGTGCAGCTTTGAAACAAATTCCATTTGAATGTAGACTTCCAAACCTTGTGACACAAATGACTCTTAGCCATGAGTAAAACATTGTCTTTGTTGAAAATGAACTACTTTATTATATCAATGTATGTGATTCACTTGATTAGATCTGCGAGTAAAAAGGGTGCACAGTTAATATATCCACATCTTGCCGGGCTGAGAGTTTCAGCAGTTAACTACCGGAATGGTCGCTATCGTAACAATTAGCTAGTGACGTGGCTATTAGCATTAGCAAGCAGGTGTTCGGACTATATAAAGTAGAACTGCAATGCTTTGGTCTGAATTCCTCGTTATTGTAGCTCCACAGACCCCTCGTTTACCCCTGTTCTGAGGTGCGTCTTAGAGCAACTGGTTTTGGTGCGGTCTCTGTAAATGTGAATAAGACATTTCATGTCACGCCCCCTCCAGGTCGCAGGACGTTCCACTCCACCCCGTTTGGCCATTTTTGTAGTTTGATGGCAGCGATGCAATTATCTACCAGCAGAGAAAAAGGCACTTCGTGTGGTTTAATACACCCAACAACCAAACATTTTGACTTGTCTACTTGCAACTTCAGCATAACTGAACTGGACTACAAAATCACTGCGAGAAAAAAAGGGTGGATTCACGAAATTGGTTAGCTGGAAGTCCGTGACCTTGTTTAACAGTTCCACAGCAAATACTGTGACGTAATAGACAAGAAAACGTAAGAGGAAATAGAGAAAACTGAACAGACTGAAAAATATGACCCAAAAAGAATACGGATATCTACGCAGCACCGGGAGGGAATAAATTTAAGTTTTCTGCACTCCTAGAAACTCAAAGTACACAAAATGTATTTAAGGGCTAAAAAAGTGGATTTTGCATGATATGTCCCCTTTAAGTCAGTGCATCTTTAGCTTGCATGTGGCTGTCTTTTAATGTGCCTGCAGTTTATTCAGACTTGTGCTATGTTGCAAGTGATACAGAAATGTTGCCAGGTTACACCAGGTCAATGTATTTTAATTTTCTATTACATTTTTTTGTGATTATTCCTAGTTTTTATTATTTTGATTGTACAGTGCTTTGTGGCTATGTATGTAAAAAGGACTTTATAAATAAACTTTACTTACTTTCTTCACACCTAGTATGATGCATTAATATGTATAGTAATACATTCAAATACCATCATGTAAGAACCATGTTTAAAGCTTCACACTGATACTCATACTCAAACCATTATGTACCTTATATAATACACCATGCTGTTATAATTTTAGAAGACCTGGTGATTAAAACATCCCTTTTGGGCTTCCCTCCTTAATATTTTAAGCCACATGCTTCCCTCAGTATAAAGTTAGTTAAGTTTAAATGCGTTTGTTTCAGAGGCAGTGATAGACAGGCCCAGATTTGAGTGGATGGATAATATAAGAATGTGGCAGTGGTTGTGTACTTGTTATATGCTAAGGAAGACCTGTGTTAGATGTGACACAATCGCAGTGCAATGACCTGTTTAGCTCTTCGTCAGCATCTACGTTGACAAACCACTTTGTGGCATCTTATCCCCTTTCCTCCCATTCCCTTCAAAACAACCAAAACTAAACATGGTGATACCAAAAGGCAGCCACTCACAATTATCCAGTTATTTGGCTCTGAGCTCTCACATGCTGAATGGATTTATCCTCCTTGTTCACTCTGTGGTGGAAAATAGTGATGTTAATTCATATGCCATGGGATTGGTAGCCACACAAAGACCAAAGACCAAGTGCTTCCACCTTGGGCGATTCTGTGAGTGATTATGTTTACTGCTGCTTGTGGGGGACGAGTGGCCACCGTTTGTGAGAACCACATTTGCCTGTTCCAGGAGATTCCTGCTTTGGGTCTATTCACGCCGTTGAAAATGTGGTTTGTTTTATATGACTTCAAAGTGATTTAATAGCGGCAATTCTCCCTTTGAATCTATGCTAGCAATACTGAAACCTATGAGTTTGGTGTATCAGAACCTACATTCCACATTTTCAGTTTCAAAGCTGTACTCTGCTAATAAGTTGCAGTGTGTTAGTCTTCATGAGTGATTAGGACCTTCAGCACAAGGTGTTTTTTCACAGTTTTTGATAGTATCTCTAACTGAATGAGGCTAGTACACAACACAGTTGTGAACGAAATGCTTTAATGCTTACATAATTGAATTGTGTGCGGTCATTAAAGATTTTTTTCCTATCATCAATTGGAAAGGGGACCATTGAGAACCCCCAAAACAGGAATGGTTTTACAGGTGGAGGCCACTGACATTTTTTCTTTCCTCGTCTTTTCTGATTTTTTTTTTTTTTTTTTTAAACTAGTTACTACCTGGACACTACAGAGGTTCCACATGTAGTCTAAGTCCTCCAGCATGGCACATCAATATTTGCCATTGCCAGAGGGTTTGCTGTGTCTCCCAGCACAGTCTGAAGAGCATGGAGGAGATTCCAGGAGACAGGCAGTTAGTCTAG
The DNA here is from genome assembly GCA_034780415.1 of Cichlasoma orientale. Classification (NCBI taxonomy): domain Eukaryota; kingdom Metazoa; phylum Chordata; class Actinopteri; order Cichliformes; family Cichlidae; genus Cichlasoma; species Cichlasoma orientale. The sequence continues at coordinate 1,086,505 of JAVDPK010002216.1, forward strand.
GAGAGCTGGACAGAGCCGTAGAAGGACCTTAACCCATCAGCAGGACTGGTATCTGCTCCTTTGTGTAAGGAGGAACAGGATGAGCACTGCCAGAGCTACACAATGACCTCCAGCAGCCACTGGTGTGAATGTCTCAGACCAAACAATCAGAAACAGACTTCATAAGGGTGGCCTGAGGGTCCGATGTAGTCTATTGGGCCCTGTGCTCACTACCCGGCAATGTGGAGCCCGATTGGCATTTACCATAGAATACCAGAATTGGCAGGTCCATCACTGGCGACCTGTGCTTTTCAGAGATGAGAACAGGTTCACCCTGAGCACATGTGACAGAAACGAAAGGGTCTGGAGAACCAGTGGAGAACGTTATGCTGCCTGTAACATCATTCAGCATGACTGGTTTGGTGGTGGTCCATGGAGGGATGCATGGACCTCTGCAGGCTAGGCAAGAGCACCCTGTTCCAGTAGGTATCAGGATGAAATCCTTGGACCCACTGTCAGGCCCTACTGTGCTGCAGTGGGTTCCTCCTGGTGCACGCCAGTGCCTGGCCTCATGTGGCAAGACTATGCAGGCACTTCCTGGAGGATGAAGGAATTGACTGGTCACTGACTGGCCCCATGCTTGCCTGACCTAAAGCCAAGAGACCACCTCTGGGATATTATGTTTTGGTCCATCCGAGGCTGTCTGACTTGTCTAGGAGCTCAGTGATGCCCTGGTCCAGATCTGGGAGGAGATCCGCAGAACAGCACCCATTGTCTCATTAGGAGCATGCCCCAGTGTTTCCATGCATGCATACCAGCATGTGGGGGCCACACAACCTACTGGGTACCATTTTGAGTTGCTCCAGTGAAATTTCAGCAAAATGGACTAGGCTGCTGCATAGTTTTTTCACTTTGATTTACAGCTTGTTTTTGAATTCAGCCCTCTGCAGAGTGATATTTTTTTTTTCCATCAAACAATGTCGTATCATTTTGTTCCTAACACATTACCCAGACAATATCAGTTTAGATATCAGTATGAGTTTTTTTCACGATTGAGATCTGATTTCAAATTGTTCCTTTAATTTTTTGAGCAGTGTGTATTAAATTTCCGTGTGTATTGAATTTCACCATGTTCACCATGACATTACTGATGATGTTTGGTTGTGGGCATGACCTGGAGACCAAACAGGAGTTTTCAGTGAGGCAGCGTTCAGGTCAGGAGCAGAACCAGAAGCAGGAAAAAAGGCAGATGCACTAAATATTCCTTAAAATGGCATTCTTTAGAAAACAGTGCAAAGATTAAAACTTTGTCCTCTCATCATGAATATTCAGTTCCATTAAATGTAAATGTATTTATATTGCACCAAATCACAACAGTTGCCTCATGGCCTCAAAGGGTCACTGCAATGCCTATTTACAAATTTACTAGGGGACCATCCCTTCAGTCTTATTTTGAAAGTGCAGTTGCTTCTAACCAGCTAGCCCAGCTGTCTCCACAGCTGCCTCTGGACTGCAGCTGGCGATAATAGTCCTTGTTCTGCTCTTGAGATCCACTGTGAGCTAGAGATCTAACCAGAACCTGCACAGGTTGAGAGCTGATTCATGTGCCTTTCTGCCAAGCTCACCGAGTGGTGGTGGGGTCCAACTGTTTGACAGCTGGTCATTGTTCAGTTCTTTATTTTTCTCCAAAAGGGCCTAGTTATAGTTGCAGAGGAGCACCTTTTTATGTATTTTAAATTTGATGAATTCTTACTTGTACACACCTGCGTTTGAACCCCCCTCTGATAATGTAACTACACAAGCTGTTGTGGAATTGCTGGAATTCGCTACCTATGGTAAAAAAAAAAAAAAAAAAATACATACTGGTAGAGGCTGGAGATTTCTCCAGCTGGATCTCTCTTCTGCTTTGGTGTCCTCCTGTACCATGCATAGTTGGGTTCCTTCAATCTCCCATTTTCCTGGAAGAGGCCCTAGAGCTACTGGAATAGCTAGCACAATTAGGTGGCTTATATTATTGGAATAGTAAGCATCTAATCATCTATTGCTGTGTTTCCATAGTACTGCTGGAAACTTACTGCAGTAGAAGATCCTTTCACCACTGTCTTTGCATTTTTACTTTCCAGATTGAAAATTAATTTAAAGATTCCACACCAGTGGCTGTATTTATGATTTTGGCAAAATTTCCATTAGTACTAATAACATTTCAAATAACACAGCAGGACAACCTCACAGTATATTTATTGTCTTATGGACATTTCTTTTTCTTCGTGGCTAATAACTATGGCAAAGCTGATAGTTGCTAATATTTTCCATATACAGGAAAATGGTGAGCATGTACAGTATAGTATTTCTTTCCTGTATTGCACAGAAGAGACCACTTGGCCTGTTCGTAGATCACATAAAGGAGCTGGTTTTTCCAGCCATTTTATGGTTGAGCAGTTTTAAGTGGGCTTCTTCCCTGTGGGCCGCAGCACAGGTGCTGCCTGTGTCAATTGTTTACAGAAGTTCTGAGCAGTGCAATGGCTCACAGAGGGATGGATTGGGGCCTTGGACTTGGTACAAGGCAAGAAGAGGTATAACAAGTGTACGAGCATGAGAGAGAAAGAAAGGACACCCTGTTATGTGTAAATTAGATCCAGAGGGGGAAATAGCAGGGGGTAAAGTGCTGGTTTTACTGCTCAGGCTGCAGGTGCAACATCAGTTTTCTGACTGACCCCAGAAACACACACACACACACACACACACACACACACACACACACACACACACACACACACACACACACACACACA
>JAVDPK010002216.1:1093180-1115497 GCA_034780415.1 Cichlasoma orientale
CACACACACACACACACACACACACACACACACACACACACACACACACACACACACACACACACACACACGATGAGTATTATCTTTCTTTTTATTAGATCACTAGGAGCTGCTCTCTGTTAGTGTGTATGTGTGTATTTTATCTCGTTTGCTTTTAATGATAACCTAATTTTGATTTCATTTCTTCTCTTGCTTTTCTCTTTATGCAGCTCCAGAGCTGGTCCTAAGAAAACTGATCAACTTTGCTGACTGTACTGTGTGTTTGGACAAACGGAATGCTAGTGGCAAGATCGAGTTTTACCAGGACCCGCTCTTGTACAAATGCTCCTTCAGAACACGCCTCCATTTCACATATGACAACATCAACTCAAAGATCCCATCTGTCATAAAAGTGAGCACGCCTACAATTTAGGAATAACTCTATAACTGCTGCCATTTTACCAAAGCTCAACTACAAGCTAAAGCTCAAGAAAATGTTTGGGTTTACATTTCTGTTAAGTTTAAAGTATAATGTAGATGACTTTTGTTGGGTCAGCTGTTCTCATCAATAATAAGAATGAATAATAAGAATGAATAATCAGTCAATTGTTGGCATAAGATATATGTGGAAGACAGCTGCTTGTTTTTGGGAAGACTTCACTTTCTATATGAAAATTGAAGGTAACGTTATAAATGATCTGATATATGACTCATGTACCATCAGCATTAGACTTTTGACTCAAGTGCTGTCTCCCTTTGTGTTGTAAATGTAGTTTTAAAAAGGCTACCCCCCCAAAAGTATGTACTTTTCCTACTATTCAACGTTTGTTCAAGAAATGTTTTGAACAACCTTGAACACCAAGTCTAGACATCTGTGTCCTGTCGTGGATAACAGCTCTATTTAGAGAAAAATACTTTCCTCGCTAAAGAATTATCACAGGCCATCACAATATATTTTTTTGTTATTCATTATTAGAGTAGCAGTGATGGAATGTGTTTGCTGAATCATAGATTTAAATCTTGAGCATCTTATTTTTTTACATTTGCAAACCCAGTTCTGAAAAAGTTGGGAACCTGTGTAAAATGTGAATTAAAAAAAGAATGCAATGATTTGCAAATCTCATAAAACCATATTTTATTCACAGTATAATAAAGAAAATGTATCAAATGTTTAAATTGAGAAAATGTACCGTTTTGAAGAAAAATGTTGGCTCATTTTGAATTTGATGCAGCAGCACCTCTCAAAGCGGTTCAGAGAAGGCAACAAAAGGCTGATAAAGTAAGTGGTACGGAACTGAAACACCTGGAGGAACATTTTGCAACTAATTTAATTACCTTTTACACAGCATCCCAACTTGTTCAGAATTGGGTTTGTAGTAGATATTTGTTTATGTAATCAGATCAAAACGATTTCTAATGGAAGAAATCTTTTGCAGAAAATGAAAAAAATTTTTTTTTGGCTTTGTATGTTTTTTTTTTTGTTCTGTGCATTTATATCTCCACCATAAAGCCACATCTTAAAAATATTTCAATCCCATTTGTCTTTTAAACCTGGCTTCTCACCAGGCTGCATTGAAATAGAACCAGCTTATTTTCATCTACATAAAGTAAATTATTAGCTTCATAGTTTAGTAATGTTTATAAAGTTTTCATGGTGTAGTATCGTGTAAGAATAACAGAAAGATGTGCCTCAATTGGGCAGTTGTATCCATTGTAGCACATTAAGCAGTACACTGGTGAAACCGCTTTGGACTTTATTCTGGAGAGCATGAAGCTGTTGAATTGAATTGAGTTAATTGTTTTTATTATTAAATGCATCTGCTTCATTGCTGTCACTCTGTATACTCTACGTCTACTCTCACTCAGAGTGTAATTTGTAGTTCGTAGCTTAAGGCGGTCTTTGTTCAACAAGAGCAGAAGTTGATTCTTAGCATATGTCAATTCATTTAAATCTATAAATTAAACTAATCAAATTTCAAAATGTAAATTATAATTGACTCTTTTCTTTGTTTTCTCAGATCCATACCATGGTGGAGAGTCTGAAATTGTCCATCACCGATCAGCAGCTACCCATGTTTATACGAATCTTAGAGCTCATTATTGCTCTTTACTATGGAGAAATTGGAGGGCACAAAGAGGGTGAGGGTGAAGAAGGGAATGGCCATACAAGGGAATCTGGAGCAAGTTTACCTGGTGAGTGATGTTTCTTGGGGAGAGCAGCAATAATTCTTTTTCTGACCCTTCGATTATTTTGTCTTTATTTTATGTTTAAAACAAGTTTATGACCAACTGGTACGAGCAGTCCAAGAACTGTATGTATTTTAAGAGTTTTTAAGGAGATTAGTTGAATTTTCTTTTAATAGCTAATTTAATTTGAATTTTAGATCCAAGTGTATTAAGTTAGACTGTACTGGTCAAATTTTCCTGCTTTATCAAGACTGATTTGAAAATTAGATAACAAGGTTTCATTGCAGTGTTTGCGTATCAGTATGGTTCTTGTACAGCGTGTTCATCTCTCTGCATGTTGCCTTATTCTCCTTATTCTGTTCGGGGGCTTTGTCTTTTCATATGTTGCTGTTATTCCTAAATGGGACATTTAACATCGCTTTGACCATGGTGTGCGCTCCTCCTGCTTTTTCCACAAACAAAATCTGGAGCGTATAACTCGATACAGACCATTGTCATCAGGCCTGATCACCTCCATGTGGTTGGAAGCAGGAGAGAGAAGGATAAAGAGAAGAAACAAGCTTGAATCAAACACAGGCCCACCTCTATCTTTCTAATTGGAGCACATAGTAAATCACACTGCTTACATCCAGCTGTGAAGCAAAACACAAAGATGCAGTTGGCTTAAACCAAACACTCAGATGTACACACTTGAACACTCACAAAATTGCACTCATGCACTTAGAATATACAGTATACTTTGAATGACTCTGGTTATTTAAAAAAAAAAAATCCCTTTTCCCTAAACATCCATCTCTCCAAATGCTCATCTTCATCCTTGCCAAATAGAGCAGTATGAAGTGTCAAGTCCCGCTGGGCTAAATCAGCCTCTCTAGCACCAGGAGCAAATTATGGTGGAGTAGAAGTAGTGGGCAGAGGGGAGCGTAGACAGCCCAGCACACAGCCCAACACACAGCCCTTTCCTCGCTCCCTCTAACTTGCTCCCTGCCTCTTGGCTTGGAACTTTCACTGCAAGTTGGCGCAGCTTCCAGTTCAGTGTCCAATGCCAGATGTAAGAGTCGGTGTCATGCTACTGCTATGCGGAGCCTCTGAGAATGAATTAGTATCCCATCACAAAAATATACAAGAGGGGACCAGCTCTTGGAACCTGAGCACCCCCAGATCTTGTTATGCTGGAAGTAATCGACAGAATGAAGAAGCTGGAGGGGGCAGGGGGCAGTTGTGTGTGTATATGCACTGTAATAAGTAGGTGTGTGTGTTGAGAGGGGGTCCGAACATGTTCATAAACATGATTTTCATTGTGTGCATTTCAGATTTATGAAATAAAGCTGTTTTTTTTTTCTTCTGAAAAAAAAAATACAGCTAAAATGATTTATTCTTTCTAATATCAAAATATAATTTTCCTAACCAGGACAGAAAGCCTCTACCATACATTGAATCTGAGGACTAAACTTGCAGTGACTGACTTGGCTTTCATGCATATTTATTGTTCATGGGTTATAGTTTGTAGGATACAGTCATTGTTACATGATTGCTGGAACGTGATACCAGCATTGTACATAGTACTTCATAACATTCATTGATTTCCCATAGGCTACTTGAGTCTTGCTGCATATTCTGGTTCCACTGCCCTGTATGTGTGTTTCATTTATTTACTCTTGATTTGAGTTGGCTTTTGTAACCGATACTGTTGCACTGATTGAATTTTCCCAGTTTTTTTTTTTTTTTTTTTTTTTAAATAAAATGAGGTTTATTTATGTGAGAGTGTATATATGCGGCCCAATGAGATGAGAACGACTGAGCTGAGAGTAAGGAATAAATTCTGTATCTACTGTGTAATGTATTAACAAGCCATGACTTAAGTGGTCCTTTCTAGAAAAATTTCAAAGGGAATATTAATTTTTCCCACATGTGAAGGTGTTTTTCTTTTTGCCAATTATTGAAGTGGAAAAAGCTTTGTAATGTGTTTATGTGCCCATGATTCACTGTGGCTGCATGTTTGTTTGAATCTTTCCCTTTTAGGTGAGAGCCAATGTCTCATTAATGAATATGCTTGCTAGGTGAAGATTGTGCGATACTTGTGTGTCACTAACCAAAACAACCTTCTGGTCAGGATTGCATGGCTAGTTTTCTCACTGTCTGCAATTCAGCGAAGTCTGCGAAACACTAAAGAATTAAGCGGTTGGAAACATAGATGACTAACATGCGCGAATGGACCAGCTGGTCACGGCAGTGAAAGTTGTATGGTTTCAACAAGTATGCGAAGAATTATGAACCGAGGACTGCGACTGCTGAAGTGTGGCAGGGTGTGTGCCTCTCTGTGTAGCATATATGAGCCCCTAGACTTGTTATGTTTGTCTAATATCATATGTACGTGTGGATGGGGCTTGGTGTTTAGTGTTTGCTTTGTAGGAGGGCTTGCCCTCTCTGTCCTTTGAGGTGCACTGAAAGGAATGGACCTTCACACAGGACTTGACCAGAAACCGCAGGCTGTGTCAGTGTTACTAACCTCAAGCGGCTGTCTTATGATATTACATTGATATGACAGGGTACTGTTTTAATCATTGTTTCACTTCTTAATATTACTGTGAAGATGCAATGACCGTTAAATTTAGTGGTCTGTGCACATGGATGAAAGTACTTTTTTATCTGGTTTCATGTTAATTTATGTTCTTCTGCTATTAGTTAAAATAACTTTTTCAAATATTATGATGTTATGTCATGCGGTTAGCCTGGTTTGTGTGTATATGTTTGCATACGTGTGTGTGTGTGTGTGTGTGTGTGTCTATGCATGCATCTACAAGTTCAGTCATTAAAAAAAGGCATCATTATAGATGCATTGCACTATGGTGTGTATTTTTGTATCATTGATACCTGTTAAGCTTAGCTTGAGTATGAACACTTATGTGTGTGTGTGTATCCAAACACCCACACAATCAGCAGTTAGGGGTAGCCTTTCAGGTAACAGTCCACCTCTCCCTCTATAAACATGGAGGGACATCTACTGGCCTGTGAGAGCACTGCCTTTTCTTACTTCTACCCTCTCATTGTCTCAGTGTCACTGAGCGGTTCCCCCTCTCAGATACCCAGTCCCTCCCTAGCTCTGACCTGCTGCTTAAAGACTTTGTACTAAGAGAAGCCAACCATGGTGCTGACTGTCATGCAGCGCTTCTGAGCTCTACTTAAGGATATCTGGACACATGTTCATAAGTTCATATGTTGCACTACATATATGGTTAGTTGGCAGACATTGATTGTACTCACAGAAGAGGGATATTTCACACCTGTGTGGTCATAGTGCTCAACTCCGAGGCAGCATACATTCTGGCCAGGCTACGTCACTCTTTGGGAATTTTTCACTCAGTTCTTTGGCTTAATACTTCAAAGTGTCCTTAAGCTGGTCTCTTTTTTGATCACTTGATTGGTAATTGTGCTTTTATTTTGATTGCCCTGTAATTCAAATGTAGGCTTCGTCAGTCTGTGACGTGAAGTGAAAGAGCTTAACTTGTTAAACTGACACCTCAAAGACTTCCTTGAGTAAAAAAAACCAAAAAAACAAGAATGAGCGATAGAATCAACAGGGAGATTGGGATGGAAAGAGAGATAAAAAGCCATAACATGGGATTTCCAGCTGCCAATTCACAAAGTGAAAGATTTAATTAAAATATGTCATAATTTTCACCGCCTTAGCCTCTGGGATTCCTAAGTTGTGACCTCACGGACAATATTGTTTTCTCGTAGAGGACGTGAGGCCACAAGGAATGGAATTACACATTCTTGTGTATTGACATCAGCTTCCTCTATCCCAATGTGTATGGAAACATACATGATGGGACCAGTTCAGGGGTCAGGATCAGGAATGGATGGGTGCATGGTGGTTTTTTGACTCCTCAAATGGTAATCTAAGAACAAAGGTGAAGACCTTTGGTTGTCTTTTGCTACAGATACCACCAACTTGCCAGTCTGCAGATTTCCTACAAAGTAGCCAGTGCTTTAGTCACCCCATCTCCCCTAACATATATTATGGAGTTCCTCAGCTGCCCATTGCTAATTTACACTTATACTTCTAGCCAAGCTGGATTTGTGCTAGTGGCTCATAGCTACCTAGACTCCCCCATCACCTCCATTTTAGTCTCTTGGCTTCTTATCAAGCATGTGACCTGACCACTCACACAAGTGAAATCGGCCTGTGGTGTTGAGACCAGCGCAGACTGCCTTGACCACTGGGTCCAGTCAAAGCCCTCCTCTGTCAGGATGCTGGCTGACAGCCTTTGCCCTCTGGCCTCCATTGGAATGAATTTCCTCTATCTCTGTGGAACTCATGCAGCAGTGAGTTCATGTAACCCACAAATACTTACACACCTGCCTGCTGGAGCATTGGCAGAAACTACTGTGAAACTTTCTTGTTCTGTGCTGTTTTTGTGTATTCCGCTGACAGCTGAAACAACTTGCTTGAATTAAAATGCCCTGAAGGGAAGGATAAATTAATTTAGTGTGCTGTACTACATACAGACACTTCCATTGTCAACATTTTTCCCTCTCTTTGACCGGTTTGTACTCAGAAACTGACACTTTAAATTGATTTATCCGTTGGAGTAAAAGTGTGCTAAGAAGGAAGTGAGTGTTTTTACATTTTTTACACGACTGTTTTTTAATACAGTATAAATTTGGCATATTTATTCTGTATTAATTTAACACATTTTTTTTTCTGTTTTTTTTTTTTTTAACGGAATCTTATGTTGGATACATTGTATGTAGGTCCTTCTAAGGTTGGAAGTGTAGAATCTGGTACTGTAACTGTCTAAAGTTTATGTTAAATTTCATATTAAACATGTGCAAGAGTCAAAGTACACATTCAGGCACTAGATTTGACTCTTTTCTTGTTGCTAATTCAACTGCAGTAAAATCATCTGATTATGTTTGCATGATATCTAATTAAGACTTTTATCCCCTTCAGGAATGGATGTAGATATGGAAAGGCGCAGATCTAGCCAGGACCTCTACATGCAGTCTGGTAATCCTGACGAAGCAAACCAGGGTTGGGTGTCCTGGGCTTGGTCCTTCGTCCCAGCCATTGTAAGCACAGAGGAAGAAGGGGAGGATGGTCTCTACCAGCAGAGAGAGACAGGAAGCATCCCCAACAGCTCCCAACACCACACACCCAAAGACCCCATTGTTTCCATAGGCTTCTACTGCACCAAAGCTTCTGTTACCTTCAAGGTAAATCAGCTGTTTGAGAAAAGAAATCATCATAAATAACTTAGGTTCATAATTATGCCTCATATGAAATAAATATCCCAGGGGTTCAAACATATGCCAGCAGCCACTGAGTGGATAACATTTATTTTTCAGTGCATTAAAACCGATGAAGCTACATATGAAACTGTATGGTCCCAGAAGCAAAGGTATTTTTACAGTTTTAAGGATGCAGAATTTAATAAAACGAATACCTCTTCAGCTTAGGAGTGGATTGATCATTCATTGGGCTTGTGTTGAACATGTGACACTGCTGCCATGTGTTAGATGGCAGCAATCCATTTACCATATAAAGGAAAGAAAGGATTCAATTAAATATCAGCAAATTCTGGAAGTAAACATTACATTTTCTGTAAGGAGAAAAAAAAAAGCTTAAGATGAAAAGAGAATGGTTTCTACAACAGTATAATGATCCTAAACATGCCTCAGTAGGAACAAGCTGAAGGTTTTTGAATGACCTCCAGTCCCCCTGACAAAATATCACTCAAAAGAGGAGTGTGTACAAAATGGCCCAGTAATACACAATTGGAAGCATTTGAAACAAGAACGGGAGAAAATCCCCTAAACAAGAAATGAAAGACTCTTAGCGGCTACAAAAAGTATTTACAAGCTAGGATATTTGCCAGAGAAGGTTTTACTAAGGACTGACCATGCAGGGTCATAGACTATATGTAACCCATTGGTTTCTGCTGTCTCAATTTTCGAGCCTCAGTGTAAACTGTGTTGGCTTTTTTGGAGCCAAATTAACCATATTTTGATGTTGCATTCATAAACTGTATGGGTGCAATGCACAGACTTGAATACTGGCTTATTAATGATGAGTATAGTCAAGTAAAATACTAGAATTTCACTCAGCAGAAATGAAGCACAAATTGCTTTACGATTCAGACCACACAGGAAATGATATTATTTTCCCGATAATTCCATTTAAAATGCTCCAAATGGCACCAACATCACAGGCGGGGTCGAGAGGTCTATTTTAGTGACTCAAATTATTGAAGGTGAGACCTATCAGGCAGCTGCCTGGGGCTACAGCTGCCTGTGTTGGCACACCTGTCAATAAAGCAGCCACAACCTTAACTTTAAGCCTTATCAGTATCTGCATCTATGTGTTTTTTTTTGTTTTTTTTTAAAATATCACACAGCCGAACAGTTGTTACGAAGAGGGAAAATAGCCATAGAGCCAAAAGCCATATTCTGTACCCCTTTTTGCTATGTAATAATGCTTTTACTGCGGTTAAGTCGGGTATTTTAGCATGGAAGTCTAGGGGGGCTAAATTACTTTTGGACCTAGAACCTCATGCATTCTGGATATGAGGTCATCTTTTACTTGCCCAAACTTCACTACTCTGCCAATGTAAAAGAACCAATCTGGGTAGAAGCTGTTATGATAGCTACATTTAGGATGTCTTTGCATGAGAATTTTTTTGTCTTCATTATTGCCACGCCCACTTGCACATTTTAATTTTATGGTCAGTTTCAGTTTGAGTCTCAAAAACAGCTTGATCCTCAGGAAGCCCCAATCCTCTTTGTGTCTCTGTGTGCGGTATAGGGGAGGGCGGTATAACTGCTAACTGGCGTCTCGGGTCACATTAATGTTTTAAACATTATACATGGTATGATGACTATTCAGAAATGGACCCCAAGCTTTAATCCTGCCTGCTCACTCAGAATAGTTGGAATTCATCTGTGTTTCCTGTCAGATTCAGGCACTTCAGATCACATTACTGGTCTTGTGTGTGTGCGTGCGTTTGTGTGTGAGAGTGTGCATTACTTGATGGTGTGTGATCGGTGAAGGGGAGGTATGTCTCGGGCCAAACAGACCTTGGTGTTTTTCTAATAATGTTTAAATTGTTCCTGTATTGTTTGAGTTCTTTTAATCAATTAATTGCCTCTCGTCTGGAATAATTGCAGACAGCTGAAAGGATGGTTTTTAAAGCGTTCTTGTCTCTTTCCTACAAGGAAGTATTTAGTATGAAGGAATTTCATGTCTTTGAACAGCCACTGCCTGAACCGGAGTTTGACATGAATGCGAAATCAGAGAGGTATTTTTAGATTGCTGACGCATTACTCCTCAGATCTCTTTGATTAGAGAAATTGGCAGTGTAATTTAATGACTTTTACTCACATAATACATAGTTTAGCACTGACCATTTGTTCCCCTCTTTTACTTTTGCACACTTGCCAAACTCTCATTACATGCCAGACCTCATGCCATTTTTCATTTGAAGAAATGTTGTTTCTTTTTTATTGTTTCTCTTATTTATTGAGCCAACAGTAGAATTCTGGTACTTCCACATTCTGTTTTTAAACCTTTCCTTCATGTTAGGTCCATGTTCTAAGGACGGGACGAAAGACAGCAACCCCAATATTCACATTCACTGTTTTTATGTTTCAAAGTTACCTCATAAACAATCAAGTCTTCTAGTCAGAATTATAATAAATGGGAGTTTAGAGGGAAGATGTTGGCAGCAGCAACTTTGTATATTTGTAAATGTGCTCCAGTGCTATGCTGCTACCCTGCTTTCTGTCAGCTGTGTTATTTCAGACCTAGGTGCAGTCAGAAATGCCCCACCAGTCTAGATTGAGAAATACTATATTCTTATTGGATGTACATTCATCAGGTCAGTCTGCTGACTTGCACTGATTTACTGTCAGTGCCACTGTACACTGATATGGTCAGACAGATCTTGCCATTACTCCCAGGAACCCTCAGGTTGGGGTCAGGTGGTCCCTGCACGTGATTAAACCATCAGAATCGAAAAAGGGGAAGGGAATGAGGGTGAGAGAGTCTGCTCCATCAGTATGGATAATGGGGCACAGCTGCCTTTTGCTCTACACCTGCTTCCTGTTGAATGGGTTAGGGTCTGCACGTTCTGAACTACACCCGCCGTTTTGAAAGTAGCCAACCTCAGAAGCATTGCATTGAACCCTTCTCACCCCAGCCAACTAGTTTTGGCCAGGTGCTCACTCTGTCTGCTGACTGTCATGCAGTGCTTCTGAGCTCTACTTAAGGATATATGGACATATGTTCATAAGTTCATGTGGTGCAGCACATATATTGTTATTTGGCAGACATTGATTGCACTCACAGAGCAGGGATATTTCACACCTGTGTGGTCATAGTGCTCAAATCTGAGGCAGCATACTTTCTGGCCAGGCTACATCACTCTTTGGGAATTTTTCACTCAGTTTTTGGCTTAAGACTTAAGCTGGTCTGTTTTGACCAGGTGCTCACTCTGTCTCTCCCTCTCTACCTCCACTGTTACTTGACAACCAAAATTAATATTCTAGTGAACCATTCCTCTTCTTCTGTCAGTTTACAAATACAATAAATTGTACATTTCATTTTCCCGTTGGTATGTGAATGACTTCAGCCATATTCTAATATGCATCCCACTAAGGCCAGAGAGGCCTCCTCCAAAACCAAAGCGTAACTGTCCCGTGGGCTGATGAATGTTTTTGGACTGAATCCAAACACTACTACAGCTGGCATCTAGTCTCTAATCTAAGAAAATCTTGTTTGGAGTGGATTTAAGAAATATTTTTCTGTGGTTCTTCACATCCGAGACCTGTAACGTTTTTGCTTATTTTTCAAATCATGTATTTGTTTTGACTTAATGCCCTCTCCTAACATTTTGAGGTAGTAAAACCTTTAATTAACCAGTATTTCTCTCATTTCACCTTATTATTCCAATTTTATCTTTGAAATTCCTTTTGGATCCAGCAGTGTTACAGAGTATTAGCTATTTGAGGCTGTGTAAAGGCATTGCTGTTCATCATCTAACACTTTACATTTTTTGGGAAACCAAGCATATCACTTTAAGAAATTCGTTGTTTTTTATTTTACAAATAAAATCATAATGTTCTTTTCTTGTTCCACTGTAGTCAGGCCAAACAGCTTTTGAGATGTGGTTGTTAAGTTTATTAGATTTTTTTTTTCCATTCTGAAATCTTTTTATTTTTCTCTTAGCTGACAGAGACCCAGTCAGAGAGTAGCTACTACAGTCCTCAGAAGGTCAAGTCCAAAGAAGTCCTGTGTCTAGAGCAAGAGGGAATCACGATTGAGGTAAGATTACAGTTGACCTTATTGCTCGCAGTGTGGTTTATTGTAGTGGGGCTGAACACAGATTATAGATTATAGTATACTCAGGTACATTACATTACAATTTCTAACCAATAAATTATCTGCATATAATCATTTTTAAGTGGTCATCATAGAAATTAGAGAAAAGAAGAAAGTATTTATTACTAAGGCACATGTGAAATATTTATCCTGACATAGATTTCAGGCCCCCACCATGAATTGTTCACTAACAGTGGCAACATTTACTATATCTGCTCTTAATTTTATCTCGAGCAGCCTTGTTACCTATCACGGCGACGGAAGCGCGATAAAGATAATATTTATTTATTTACTCATTGTTCACTGTTTGGTCGTAGGTCCCATTAATTCTCTCCATGACTACATTCATAAAGCCCTTCCAACTCACTAATCCTTAGCTTCTTGTACACACACAGGAGGCTGAGTTGAGCCCAGATTTCCTCCTTTTCCCTCACACGTAGAAAATATTTTTAAACCATTTTCTCTGATTACCTGGATGGAGTAAGAAAGGAGTTTTATGCTCCCAAGATTTCTACCAGGTGTGAAAAAAAAATCTGAGACATTTCCAGTTCCAGTTTTTGTAATTTATGCTTTTGCTCAAAGAGAGAGGTCGAGCAGCCTGAAGTGGAACTCAAAATGAGAGTGTTGAAAGGAAAAGGGGTGTCTGGTAAAAGAGGGAAAACTAGGCCTTATAATAATTGTATTGGGAAACATAAAACATTTTATTGGATTCTCTGTTTAGCTATCTGCTGGGTTAGGCAAAGACGCAGAGAGAAGGAAAACCACACCTTTGTGGTTGTAGTAGCTGCTGGACTGCTACCACACTCAAACATGCATCACTCTCAGTTGAAAATAGAAGCTGCCTGGTGACAACAACCACAACCTCGGTGTAACCACAAACCAGTATAGCATGACTAGTCTTGGTGCCCACTGTTTTGTCAACACTACATTATGAATTTATATTTTATAACGATGTAATAGTTAGTTTAGTCAAAAGAACATCTGTGAATCATTGAACTTTTGTAATTGAACGATTGTAATCAATTATTCCATTAAAAAACTATTTTTTCCTTTTCTTTTTTTTTCTCTTCACTACAGTCAACTTTCCACTGTGGTTCTTGGAGTAAACTCTTAAAAATGGTTTAAGTCTCTTTCTTTGGGGTTTATTTCAGGTTCTCATGATGGGGGAGCCCTTCTTTGATTGCCAAATTGGCTTTGTGGGATGCCGGGCACTCTGCCTGAAAGGCATCATGGGTGTACGAGATTTTGAAGAAAACATGAACCGTCGCGAAGAGGTAAAGAAAGTATTTTTAAAAGATCACAAATATTAACTGAGAGTCAAAACTATAGTAACTGCAAGAAATACTAAAAGAATTTAAAGGGCTTCAAATACTTAAACTATGTCCAATCTGTTAAAATTTGTTTTTGAAAGGGTGTGCGGTGACTTTTCTTTTTGTAACCATACCATAATGTAATATGTTTACTACATGTATTATTGTGTTAAAAACATCATGGGGGGAACTGAGCCCTTTTTAAAATTAATATTATATTAATATTGTGAGTATGTAGATATTTTTTAAAAGCATCTGTATGATTTTACTATGTTGTATGGGCTGGATTGGATCTTCTGTCTGAAACCTGCCCTCTCTGTTGCTCATGTTCCTCTTTGAATTTCTCTACAGGATGCATTGTTCTTCAGCTGTGGGGACAGCCTCAGCAGTAAAGGAATGACTTACCTCACCAACTCTCTCTTTGACTATCGGAGCCCAGAGAACAACGGCGTCAGGGCTGAGTTCATCTTGGATGCTGCTAATCACAAGGTCACAATAAAATGTATTATTTTATTACTGGAGGTTGTACTATCCTCCCAAAAAACTTTTTTTTTGGTTAAGACTTTTTTTTGGGATAGATGGACAAAATGCAGTAGCAGACCATGCATTTCACATTGGGGGTCCTCAGAAAGCACCCACCTCACCTGACTTATATCAATAAAGCAAGCATCGCAATCAAGCTTTAAAAAAAAAAAAAAAAAAGATTTTAGCATTTTTTTAAAGGATGGGCAAACAACCAGCTCAACAATCAAGCAGTAGTGCTACACAAGAATGCAGTTTATCCAGATGCAACACTGTGGAAGAAAATGCTTAAACTATCTGACCAGCACTGGCCGTTTACACAGTCCTCAGTAAATGAAGCACCTGCAGCTCTGGGGTTTTGAGGCTTTTTAGAGAAACAATACGACAAAAAGATTTATCTGACACACGTTAAAATGGAGACTTGATTAAAAATAAATAAATAAATAAGAAGTATTATTTACTCTTTGAATGCAGTAGTTTATCTGGGTCAGTAACCTGCCATAATTATATTCAACCTTCTGGAAAAGTTGAATTGATAGCTATTAAAAATGTAGTTGTGCTTATAGTAAAAATTATTTTTCTTTTGAACTCTTTCTATGTTCTTGTAAATAAACTGGCTTATGTTATTTTGCTCAGCCACCCGGCTGCTGACTGTAGCAGAGGAATCTTTTTGTTGTTTAAGTAGTACTGTTGAAGCCATTATTCTGATAACTCTCAGCTCACTTCATCAGTCTTTACAGCTCAAGTGTTGACTCTAGCTAGAAATATTCATGACCCTTAATGAAGCAATTGTTTGGAAATCCATCCATCCATCTTTCTATACATAAAGTCTATAACTCAAAGGTTTCAATGATTCATTAGCGATTTTGAAACCAGCATGGCTTTGATCCATAAGAATGCCAGAGCCATTAGGGAGCCCCTAATAAATATTACTCATTAACCTGCCTGCCTGATAAGGCTCTTCTGAAATCTCTGTTTAGAGAAACTGTGGGTAAGTTTGGGGTGGGGTCTTAAATGTGTGAGGGGGGCCTCTCTCATTCTTTCTCTCTGTTTCCTGCTTGCTCACTCATTCGGACTGTTTATCAGTGGTTTAGTGTGGTGTAGAAATATAAAAATACTGTGGAAGACAAGGTCAGCGGTTCTTGACCTGCAGACTAATGATGATGAGCTGTAACAATACACTGACACTCAGGTAGTTAAAAAGATAAAGATGAACTTTACGTTTTTATCTTGGCTTTATTAGCTTAGTAGCTTTAGGCGTTAGCATTGTCACTCAGGTTTAAACTTGATGTGACCGCCTGGGATTTTTCTCAGTGGGGTTTATATGTTTTGTACATTGTGTTCTTCTATGCATGGACTGCATGTCCTGTGTGTTTAAAAGAAAACAAAACTGTTGAGGTCTTCCTGTAAGTTCTTCATAGGTCTTTTCTAACATTAATTCAATTGTTTGGTCACTTAGTTACAAGGCCATTGTTATTCATTAATAGTTAATTATCTTCTGCTGACTTTGTATTTTGCTTACAGGTTCATTCTGTGCTTTTAATAGCTTGTATAATAAATTATGAATGAACATTTCACAATTTCAGAATGAAAACATCAACCAAAACCCCATCAGACAGTTTTGATTTGTGAGGGAAAAATCTTATCTTCGTGTAGATAAGATACATATTTCCTTTGGCATGTAACCAATGAAATGAGGGAACTTTCAATTTCTTTTATCAGTGGCCTATTACTCAATAAATAATAGACTTAGTATCGGGTCAATTCCTTCCCATACACCACAAATATAATAATATTATATATAGGCATCTTCTTTCTGACTGAATGTACCACCTTTTGCGTGAAGAAAGAATGAAATAAATTAGACCATGTTTACACTTTGAATACAAGTGATATTACTGGCTTGTTAAAAAAAACAAACTTAAATATCCAGCTAAGTTGCTCAGTGCTCAGTAACTCTTTATCTCTAATTTGACCCCCACCACCGTATCTTCCTCGACCCCAGTCATTGCCACTCTTAAAGGCTATCTCCTTGTTTGCTCCCTTACTGCGATATTTACCAAGCTCTACTTTTGTTTGACAGGAGACCTATACAGAGATAGCGGGCATGCACCGTTTTGGTGCTTTCTACATGGATTATCTCTACACAATGGAGGATAGCAGTGGCAAAGGTATTGTTCTAATTCATTCCCCCCTCACAGGCTTGTTTGGTCACCTTGCCACCTCTTCTCTCTTTGTCTTTTTATGTGTCATATTCCCATTTTCTCTGCCTGGTTCGTTCTTTCTTTCTTTCTTTCAGTCTTTCCTTCTTTCCATCTCTGTTCGTGTCTCCTCTCTGTCAAACAAGCCCCATGGAGACTTGAAGAAAGAGCTTGTCTTGTTTCAGTCACAGCCACCTGGTCCTTGACCCTTTCTGTCCTCACTCTCACCCCAAACTTACCTGGAGGGCAACTGTCAGAGGTGTTTAGTCTGTGTTGACACATATTTGAGTTTCTCTCTCCCCAGTGCTTGTTGAAACACCGTTTTCCCTCTGTCTCTTTACCTGTAAGCTCTTGAGAAAGTGAATAGACCTTTCTTGCCTAATTAGATGTCACTCTTCCTGGCAGAAGCCTAAAGACAGACAGGGTTCCTCATTCTTTAGCTGCAGCATCGATTGTTGTTTTTTCAAGTCAGAAATATCTGAAGTTCTAATTAGGAGATAAAGAATGCTTCCTTCAGTATTAAATTAACTCATGCATAGTATTGTAGCTGTGACTGTGGCAGCTGACTCTTATCTAAGAACAAGTAACTCTAAAATCTGATTTACATACAGGGACATAAATTATAAGCAATTATACTTCATATAGTAGAAATAAGTAATGATGATTAAAAAAGTTCAGTAACTCAAAATGTTTTTATTTATTTATTTGGAGCATGTCGCCTGTGTTATTCTACGTGCCTCCTTTTTTTGGCTTTCATTTTAGTCCTGTGAGCCTCAGCCTTTTCATGACTTAGCTATTGTTTCCTCAGCTGCTGTCATCTACAGATAATAATCTAAATTAAATACAATATTGATACTGTCATTCTGAGCTGTCAAAGTCATTTCTGACAGCAGGATAAGTGTCAGTCTCTTTGGGATGCCTGTGGTTACCCTTGCCAGTTGGAATGCTTCTCTTCTGTTAGTGTTTCTGTTCTTCGCGGATACGGACCAGATCCAGTGTCAGCCAAACAAATTAGTGTGCTTTGCCACAGGTCTAACGTAAACTCTGAGTCAACTGAAATAGTAACCGACCCAGGTCACTCTTACCATTGACTTCACATTAGAGTCATGCTGCAGATTAAAAACATTTTTTTTAATCTTTGGAAATTGAGACATTTTTTAAATAGTCTAAATCCTAGCTAATTTCAGCCTCCTCATCATTCCAATGACCATTCTAACTGCAGCCATATGGTCGATATTAGGCCTAATCCATTGCAGCCAAATCTCACAGAAGGGAAGGGGAAGTGGCATTGCCTGTTGCCCTTTATAAATTTCCAAAATCTAGTGGAAGTTACACCCCCATTGCCATGCCCTTTGAGTTAAAAAAAAAAAGTTAAATTTGCACTGTTGACTCTGAGCTGTACTAATGTTCAGTACAGTGGTGGAATGTAATGGGAATAAAGCAAGTTGTGACCCTTTGTCCTTTTCCTCCCTCACTGCCATTCATCCACCCCCTTCCTTTATTTTTAATTTCTCCCGTTTTATTGCGGGAGAGCTGAGTCTTTTAAGTGGACCTCTGGAACAGGGGCCTGCGATGAATGAAGGGACAGCTGTTCGAGGGACGCGGACATTTGGAATATTCATCATTTCTGTGGGTCACGGCTATGTGAGCTGCCTCCTGCTGCTGCATTACACCACAGCTATCTTTTTTGTGTTTATGCCCAACAGATGACAAGAGTGTATATTTATACTTCATTAAGAAATGAGATATGGAGTAAAAAAAAAATTCTGCTCTAAATATTTACATAAAAAACTGTTAATTTGAATAGATGATAAATCTGTTATACTTGAAAGCTGACTTTGGAAAATTAAATTTGTTGACTGAGAGAAGAGTCCTTAAGTTTATGAGTACATACATTAGGTATTTTAATTAGGTTATGTATGTGTATTTCTGCTTGTAGGCTCTCAAGATTTCTCTGGGGTGAGCATGGAAGAGGTAGTGCCTGCAGTTCAAGAGATATCCATCAAGAGGCTAGTGGTAGGACCTCTAGAGATCAGGCTGCACAGCAGCGCCATCCACCGTATTCTCAAGATGGTCACCTGCGCCATGGACCACGAGTATGAGCCCTACTGCAAACCACCGCGAGGTCAGAGATCTCATTTATGATGAAACCTTCCAGTTTTGTTTTTTGTTTTTTCCCAAAAATACTGTCCCTGTCTGCTATTTTACTATTTTACTAAAACCTCTTATCTACTCTGTCATACTTTTTTCTGTTCTGCTGGTGACCAGAAACTGTAACAGTTTACACTTTATAATATTCTCATCTCATTGTTATTTCCTTGCACAACCCATTCTTCAACACACAGCTGTACATGAAAGTAGTGACCTTTTGGACCACATAAGGGAGGTTAAGCCAAACACCTTTTGTTAGTGATCATCCCTGCACAGCTATTGATGAGCTCATCCCTGGGATGTTGTGAAAGAACATGGAATGTGTGTCTGTGTGTAATATCTGTAGCAATAACTCTTTTGCAAAAGATTTTTGTGAAATGATAACATCCGTAGGTTTCGGTTGTTTCAGCATCTGTGATAGATAATAGAAGATGGGGTAATTACTGTAGAGGTTTTTGTTAAAGCGGGGTAGGTCAGCGTGTTCCTTCCTGTTTCTATAAGTGTTTGTACTCTCAAGGGTCAGTATAGCTGGACCCCCTTGGGTGGGGGGGTTGAGAGTAGATAAGAGGAAGCCAAGGTTGCTATTACAGAAGGAGTAATAGCAGCCATCCATCATTTAGTTACAGTATTTTATAATTTAGCTCTGAAGAACCTTTGACATTTGAAACGGCTCATAAATAGAACATTTGTAACAGTATGGTACCTCACAAAAAGCAGCAATTGATCCACTGTTTTGTTTTTTATTTACGATTTCAACACACTTTTAGTGATTTTCTGTCTCTCTGTTTCTGTGTCAGAAACATCAGAGCTAATATGTATCATTGATTTGATGGGGTTTGCATCCATAGCAACCAAGGTTTATATAGTGTGTCAAGTACAAATGAAAATACTATCTTTGGATCAGCCCGGGTTTTGCATGGACTGCTGATGAGTTGGGTAAAATCTGCTCTCCTTCAAAGGTCTTTTTTTTTGTGTTTGCCAATAGAGAAGTAAAAGTTAACAAGTCAAAGACACAACTGCTTATCCTGTGCATTTTGTCTGTGGTCCTTTTCATACTCCTTGCCAAGAACTCAAAAAGAATTACTTTCCTTCCCAAACTAGCTGTAAATCGAGGCCAAATTGGCTCCATCTTGCCCTGTTGAGAGGATAAACTACATACAGTTGGTTCATTTGGATGAAGGTTGTTTATATTGACTAAGAACAATAAAAGAAATAAAGTAACAGGACTGTAACAGGATGTTTCTAGAAAGCAGTGGTTTTTTTTATTGGTTTTATTTTTTTTTTTTTTGTATTATTGTTTGTGTTTATCATCTTGTTTCTGTGTTCCATGTGAGTTGCGTGTAATTTAAAGGTTCACTGTGGGTATTGATTTGAGCCCTGGCATATGAATAGATTGGACATAGCAGCACTAGATCAAGCTGAATGGCGTGGCATTAAGCCAAAGATCAGGTTCCGAGCCCACCTTGTAGTTGGGAATCTAGCCCAACAGAACCTCCACAGAACTGAAACTAGCCCGTTTTGTGGGAGCAGAGCCAAGGCCATAACAAAGGGTTCAGGTTTGGTCTGCCTTTGACCCTCGTTTAGTTGATCACCGCACTGGTCACGCCTTACTTTGAGTATTGACCTTGGTAGCTTCTGGTCCATGTTGACTTATTTCACTTTTTTCTTGCCTCTTTGGATATTTCTAGTTATTGACAGAATGAGTGGTTTTATGAAATAGTTCAAAAAGAATGCTACTGGGAAATAGCCATTATAATGAATAGCACATGTAGATGCCAGCACTTTAATAGTCCACGTCTCTTTTATTTAGTGTTTGAGTTGGTGGTTTTTGTTGGAAAAGACCTTTTCGTTGTTTTAATGCTATGAGAGGAGCACAGTGGCTGGAGAGGAACGGCACCCACTCAAAGAAATCGGTGTGCTTTACAGCTAACCTTTTCCACTGTAAAACGGTCTAGGGTCTCAAATCCAAATTTCTTTGGCTTTTCCTACCGCCTTACTTTTATTTCAAATTATACACCACAGGTTGCATTCTCATGGTTTTTGTAATAATATTTAGAATTTAATGCTTTACCCGTTGCCTTTCATGGATCGCCACAGTGTGTTAAATTTGTTTTGTTTTTCCAGAGCTAACATGTTTCTTGTTGTTGTCATTATTTTTCTAGAACTGACTGAAGAGAACAGTGGTCCAGCTACTCAAGAAGAGATATCACACTTAGAGGAATTCATCCCAACTAGACTCACTTGTCTCACTCTGCTTCAAGTCTCAGTCACTGTTTCAATGGCAGAGTTCAACCTTCTACATACACTAATGCCTGTCATCATGGGACACAAGGTAGTGGCAACAGATCCTTGCTCCATTTAAAATCCTTCTGTCCTCATCCTCACCTTCTTTGTGAACCTCTTTTTATAGTGTCTTTAATATGTCATGGTTGGTTGCAAGGCAAAAAAGTAAGGCGTAGAAGTCTTCAGTATAAGCCAAGCAAGAGAATAACATGAATACGAGGTGCTTAGACATTTTGGCTATTTTGCTGGTAAACTGTAACTAGCGATCCTGGACTGAAGTCAGACCACCATCATCCTAGTGCATGGTAGACCCAGCAGATCGAGCCACTGAAGAGGCTGTCATGTCCAAATTATAGAACCGAACAAAAGTGTGCGATGATGACCAACTAGCTGTAGCACAAATATCACTCATAAAGCCCTTTAAAAAGGGCCAGTGAGATTGTCATTCCCCCTGTTACTCAAAGACTCGTCATTTGCATACAAGCCTCAAGTGGATGAAGCACTAGCAGTCTGGATTGTTGCCACCACATGTGAGGGCTGTTCCTTAGCTATCAAATCTCAGCAGGTAAGCATGCACCTGCCACAGTTCTCCAAGTGGATGACTCACCTCTCCTCCTGCCTGAGAGAGGAAGTCCCTGTGGCCAGGACTCTGCCGGTGCCTCGCTGCCAATAGACTGATTATCGCTGCATACCACAACTTTGCGAGCCACTGAGGGGCCACTAGAATCAGAGAGAGGCACGCTGACGCACTCTCTCCAGAATTTGTGGTATCATTTCCACTGGGGAAAATGCATACAGGTGAATGCCTGGCCATGAGTGTGCTAGCGCATCCATTCCCAGTGGTGCATTATGGTTAGTTACGGAGAAGAACACGGGGCAGTAAGTGTTTGCCCTGGAGACAAAACGATCTACTTCCGCCTCACCAAACAGACCACCACCAAAAGGTGCAACCTCCAATGCCTCCCTGGAGAGAAGGTCTGGGCCCAGGTTCACATGGCCCAGAACATGGCTCAGAGAGTCAGACAGCTTTAACAAATTAAGGGAGCATGTCCCCTCCTGCCCGTCTGAAATGGTAAAAGATCACAGTTGAATTGCCTGTCCTGACTAAGACATGCTGGCCTATCAGAACTGTACAGTGTTTATGAAAAATTTATGAAACCATGTTAATATCTTGTCTAATTATCTTAAATGACTTTGAAATGTATCCCTTTCATTAAAGAATGATTTAAATGACAATAAATGATCAAAACATTGAGCTTTGTTCACTCGGCGATAAGGAATTTGCTATATAAAGAAGCGAGTACTGACAAAAGAAGGCTGTTTTTTTTTTTTTGCAGCCCAAGTGGATAACTGCTACTAGCTACTCAGAAAAGGAATCAAGGCCAACTAACAGCAGGCTAAGACATGCCAGCAGTATATTGCAAGAAAATTTCTTTACTGATGAGTCCAAGTTTGAAATTTCTGGCAGTAGCAAAAGGTGGATGTAAGGAGATGAACAGGAGAGAGAAGTGGTCACTGTTAAGCTGGTGTTACTGTTTGTAATGAAAAATGTTGCACTGCAGTGATTGCAGAGAAGAAGCATTTTCATCCAGGGCGCAGGGTCTCATTTTGGCATGCCCGACAACACAATCAGTATGTGTGATGTTTATTGTCACTTTTAATAATTGTTCCACCTTTCTATATTTTCAACTGTCCAGGCAGTGCCAGGTCCGATCTCCGTGCCAGAATTTCAGCCAGTTCGCCCGCTGCCTTCAGTGCAGTTCCAAGTGGAAAGGGTGAACTTTGAACACTCTGTGCCAATGTATGCGCCAGAGCTGGTAACCACGGTCAGCAGTCTCAACCAGCCTTCTGACAATTTGCTGCATCACTGCTATGCACACCTCTACCTCAAGGTGAGCATGACAGTATTCTGCACTATAGTATTGATCCAGATTAATAATGCCATTTACCCCAGTTTTGTTTCCCATTAAGAACACAATTGATTCATTTATTATTATTATTTACCATTCCATTGTGCTGGTAGGTTAAAGGCAATCAGGCCCATGAAAAAGCTTATTTACAATATATGAACATCTTCTCCAACATCCTTGCCCCCCCCCCCCACACACACACACACACACATATAATATGCTATGTGTATTATTTTGACTGTGTCACGTTTGTCTATCATTTATTCTGCTGAATCTGTACATTTTATGTGTACACATACTGTACTGTGTGTGTGTGCGCGCGCGCGCGCGCGCGCACACACACACACACACACACACACACACACACACACACACACACACACACACACACA
>JAVDPK010002216.1:1115597-1138397 GCA_034780415.1 Cichlasoma orientale
ACACACACACACACACACACACACACACACACACACACACACACACACACACACACACACACACACACACAAATGTCAGTTGCTATAAAAAAATTAGTTGAAAAAAATTCTGTTCCAGGACTCTGTTTCTTATGCATCTACTAATTATTACAGTATGGTTTTTGTGCACAATAGCCAGTAGGTCAGCCACATTGCCGCGCTCTTCACTTTGAAATGATCCGAGTGACCTTTTTAATGACCTTGATGACCCTTTTTTTACCTGGTCATAAAAATCTCAACACTGAGCTTCCTGATGAGCACCAGTACATCTCTGGTCTACTTCATCTGCCAACTGATGGGACGCAAGAGCCTTTTATTACACAGCTGTTACAGGTTTTATAGTTTGCTAGTTCGAAGCTGAAAATATCAAATTCATTGTCACTGAAAGTTATAGTTGACAGTACTGTAACATGAAGTTGAAAACAAAAGAGAAATTCTTTTTTTTAATTTATTTATTTTTTTTATAAATAAATAAAGTTTTTAACCACTGGACTTGATTTTTGTAATCTGAAAAGGCCAACTTTAATAAACAACACCATTAAATGTCCTAGAAAATTTATTTTTTATTCTTGTTCTTATTATTTATTATTTATTCTTCTCTAATCATGACTTTTTCACCTGTACACTTTGAGTTATTCATTGAGTACAAGTTTTGTGTATAGTAAAATACATTTGAACACTTGCTAGAAATGTACTGATAATAAGCAGGTTATAACCTCTGCTTGACAGCTTTCTTGAAGTTCTTGGTACTCATTGAGTACAAAATTTTGCTTGATTTGCTAAGGAATCCAATCAACAGATTGGGAGTAATTTGTCATCTGGTATTGCCTGAGTGTGTTTTTAAGGCAGGATGTTTACTGTACGTCATGCTGGTAGTCCTTATCACAGGGTCACTGCAGGGTTAACAGTCAGCTGGTCAGTGGCCAAGGATCATTGTGACCAATCAGCCAGTCGTTGTCTGTAACCACTAAGGTTCTCATTCTCCATCTGGGTTTTGGCAGGGGGATCATGACAGGGTGGAGGTCATTGTAGCTACAATTCACCCAGTTCAGGAAGTGATTTGAAAAGGGTATAAACTAAGGCTTATCTAAATCTGTGTTTTATTGGCGCTGGCTGTCAGAGCTTAGGTATCTGTTTTGAGGGTGGTGGATATAGCCATTGTCTCACTTTTACATGATTGTAGGGAAAGAGCTTAAAGCCAGTCTGTTTGCTCAACAAAAGGCCACAGAAGTTACCAGTCATGTCAAAATTTGGGTTATTTGAGTAATGATGTAATTCTGAATGGCAAACTGCTGAATGGAGATCAGAAATCTAGTTTCCCATAGAAAGCTACAGTGAATCTGGGTGTTTTGTGTGGGTAATTGAATTTAAATGTGACTTTTTGTTATGACTACATCTTTATCTAGCAATTGTCCAATTCTGCTTGATATATTAGATCCTTAGGCCATTTGTCCTATTAAAAATAAATTACTGTTTTCCAGCGTTTTGTCTGCCTGCTTGTTTAGTTACACAGAAAAGTTTAATACACCTTTATTTGCAGGACCTTAATGAGCCCAGGTCTGTGCGTGTACTGTACAGCAGCTGGATGCTGAACAGTTGGGCCCAGCCATCATCTCTTACTACCAATTTTAAACAGGACTTTACCACCATGTGCTATTAACAGTATGTAAACATTGGGGTGGGAGTACATTATATGTGGTTTCCAGGAGCTTAGATAATGAGAATACGATTGTGAGACACGGCACCTGCTATACCAAACAGCAGAGTTAGTCAGTGGTGTATTTTTGTAGCTGCTGTTGCTGTCTTTCTAATTGTTACTATATGTTTTAAGTACACTAATCCATAGAAAAATTATTATTTGTAAAGCACTACTCTGTACATCCATATATTTGTTATTGTAGCCCGATAAAAAGTGTTAAAGACTCATTATTGTGTATCATTAACTTACGCAGCTGTAATATTGGCACCTTTGTCATATAAATAATTATGACTCCCAACAGTGTTACAGAAGAAAAAAATCATCCTTTTGTAGATTTCTAACATACTTAAAGCATACATGATTATTTTTCAACAGTTCCACATTTGATGATTTTGTCTTTTGTTTGTCTCATGACCACAGCCTATATGAATTATTACAGGTCAGGGCAAATAAAGTGAAATAGTTTTAATGCCAACTCATGACAGTAAGCCTTTTTATCATTTTCAACTTGTAAAACTGTGCTGTAGCAGATGTATATAAACAGGTAAGGAAATCTGTGTTTGGTCAGTTATTTGGCAATAAATTTTACACTGTTGGAAAGCCTGTTTATCTCCCCTTAAATGGTGCCACATTTGTAATGAAAATGCATTTGTGGGTTGAGCAGCAGAGTTGAGTATGTGGGTTTCGCCCATGAAAAACTTGCCAAATCTTCTCTGTCAGTGCCAAACAGCTTATTGTGCTATTGACTTTTGTTTGGTGTCGTTTATTGTATTTGAATGATTGAAGAAACAAGGCAGACTGGTAATTTAACAATTTATTAATTTAACAAACAGCGACCTCAGCAGCATGTGGAAGAACCATACACAGCCAGAACAACCTCCTCCTCATGCTGGTCACCAGCTTGGCCACACACTGCTTTTGGGATGGCATCCCATTCTTCAACTTTCAGCCAATATTGTTGTGTTGGTAACTCTCGCACGAACAGCATGCCCAAGCTCATCAATGGGGTTGAGGTCAGGATTTCAGGCAGGCCATTCCATCCTCTCCAGTCCCAAATTCTGGAGGTAGTCTCTGATAAACCCGCTTTGTGGGGGTGAGTGTTGTCATCTTGAAGAATAGAGTTCGGTCCCAGACTGTGGAGATATGGGATATCTCTCTGCATTGAGATTGCCTTCAATGATGACAAGTCTGATTGTGCATTTTCCTTTCAAATGTGGCAACATTTAAGGGGAAATAAACAGGCTTTCCAGCAATATTTATTGCTATGAAACATTGTTACAACAAAGAAATAATATACCAAACACAAATTTCCTTACTTTCTGAGCTAAGTTTAGTTCTCTCTCCCTCTGTGGACAGATTTTGTTCAGCAGGATAACGCTGTCCAAGATACGATCAAAAACCTTTACAGGTGTGTAGCGAAGATCAAAATAAAGGAAAGTTGGGTTTGAATATGTTGGGTATTGTCTGATCAATGAGTCCTGAGTAAAGAGTACCTGAAGTAGTATTGGGCCAAGGAGCTATTATAGTCCACCATGTTCTTTTTAATTGCCAACCAAGCATATCATCACCCTCTTAAAATAATGCCCTGTGTCATTTTTTTCAGGTTTTTCAGAAAAGACAAAAAACGGAACAAAACATCGAAAATATGATAATTTCGGCAAAAATAAAACTTTTGTTAAAAAAATGACCAATGTTATTATTTTAAGAGGGTTTAAGAGGGCATTTTTACCTGGTTCATCTGTCACCTGGTCCTAGGACGTTTTCTGTCACAGGACCTACCAAAAAAGTGTTTTTGAATATTTTGACTAGTCTGTCTTATATATTCTGTTAAATTACACAAAAAATTATACATGATGAAATACAGTGACCTATGGCCCATAGGTTGCTGTGATAGTCAACATAATTGAACAATTAAAAAAATCATACAAGGTCTTGATTCAACAGTCTGGGGGACCAAAGATAGCTTGAAAGGGTTGGTTTTGCATTTCAAGGTCTAATCTTCTAGTGGGTTACAGTTAATAACAGTAACAGTGTTTCAGTTTTTCTTTAGTTTTTGTTTTTTTTATATAGAGAGTTGAGAATATATTTGGGAAACTGGGAAGGTGCATGTTGTCACTGTTTAGCTTGTGACACCAAAATGCTAAAGATGGAGTTAGCTAATGTGGCTAGACAACCAAAAGTGCTGGACAGCCTTACTCCAGTACTATCATTAAAACCATGCTGGAGAAATGTGGCTTCTATGGCTGTCTGCATATAGATTTTTATTCAGTGCAAATTTCCTGGAGAAACCTTCTGTAACAAGAACTGCCACAGAGATACTTTTGAGTACTTCGGCATGTTTTTATATATCTGTCTACAGAGTCTTGTCAACACTATAATGTCACAACAAAGTAAGGTCAAATTGAAGGCCAAGGTTGTTTGAATCTGGTCTGATCTGTCTGGCGTTGCTGCTGGCATGATCCTATCACATGATCATCTGTCTTTTTTTTTTTTTAATCCATTAGTTGTAAATTCACATGTTTTTTTTCTGCACAATGATGAGTTATTTCCTCTCTAACTTCTTCCACCATTTCTCTGTCTTGTTGTCTTTGCAGGTGTTTGGGTTCCAGGCAGGTTTGACATGCCAGGACAAAGGATTTTTTCTACCTCTCATCCCTATCATCCCTTCCTTTAGCACCGCACTCTATGGAAAACTGATTCAGATGCCTGCATTGTGGTGAGTTTGCAGCACTTATATAACTTGTTTTTGTTTTTTTAGTTAAAGTATGTGTATATATGAATGCTTAGGTACATATATGTGTACTTGGCTGTCTTTATGCAATGTGTGAGGTCAGACTCTTGTATTGTATTTTATGAAGATGTGCATTCTCTTGTGGGATGTGGATCAGAGGGTATTTAAAGTGATGGATGAACCACTTTTTCAGCAGTCTGTGGGAAAACTGAACAGCAGTCATTGCGGAACAACTGCAACAGTTTCCTTACTTTGAAACACAAGAAAAAGAAAGACTGTGTTGTCTAGGGACATGAAAAAGTGTTGCTCTATCCTTTTTTTTTTCCTCTTTTTTTTTTGTTGTTTACCAGACAGATGACTCATTGGAGATGTCTCTTAGAGGGAGGCAGAGGCTTTAGAAGTCAAAGAAAGGATATGAAGGAAAAAACAGTGAAATAATGTTTGGGGATGAAATGGTTGGACAAATGGAGGATTTGCGAGGTGAGAGTAGTAAAGATGGAAAGGGAGAGGAACTAATACTACACCAAAAAACACTCTGTGGAGACTGTAGACACTCTTTTGCAGACAGAATGCAGGGAAGAGTCGTGCTCTGACCACTTGCTCATGCACGTTTAATTGTAGTCATATATTACAATTCAAACTTCCAAAAAGGGAAAATATCCATTTGTGTGTCAAACTGACTTAACCTTCTAAACTGAGGTTTTTTCAGTACACTGATCATTTACAAATGTGTAACTGAGATTAAGCCCTCTGAACATGAACACAGTAGGCTCCTTCTGGTAATACGTGCAACCGGGAGCATTCTTGGCATTTTTTTCAACAATCATGTTGGCTACTGTGAATTGACCCCCCAGGACATCTAACACAGTTCCACTCTAATGTCCCGAGGGATCTGAGGGTCAGCGTTTGGTACAGTTTACCTGAACTGTGGTACATGACATCATTATACCCACTCATAGTGCATTCAAATGTCAGGGGGGTTTTGTGCCTCACAGAATTATCACTCACCACCAGCCATTTCGGCACATTGGAGGAGATCCAGTGTGCATCACAAATGTGTGTATATAAAAAATAATAGTAAAACATTCCTGTTTTGGGGGTTTTCTCATTGTTGCCCCTCTAGTGCACCTGTTCTTCATTGCATTAACAGCAAAGCAGCTGAAACTGATTAACAACCCACTCTGTTACTTAACTGACCAGATCAACACCCCAGAAGTTTAACTGACTTGATGCTGTACCCTGAATAAAAAGTGGTCCTTTAATTTTTTTTTGAGCAGTGAATAGACACCACGCACACACACACACACACACACACAGACTGACAGACAGACATTTTTCAGTCAACACCTTGAGACCCTCGTGATGCAAACATTGACATAATGCATGCCTAGGCCTTTAACCTATCCTAACCTCAACCATCACAACTAAATGCCTAACCTGATTCTCACACTAATCCTAAAACCAAGCCTTAACCCACGAAGAAGCCCCTTCCCTTTTTGTTCTCTTGGTGACAGAAGGTCCCATGGGTTAAAGTGCAGTCAGGTTAAAGTCTCCACCAAGATATACTGTACGAACATGCAACACGCATCTACACCCTTTGTAGGCAAAGTAAATGTTAAAGTAGCAAATCTGTGCAAGAGCACTAGCTTGGGAACTGATTTAACCCCATTAGTTTAGATTTAAACATGTCAAAGAGCTGCAGATGATTTGACCTTTCCTGACTTCTTCTCCCGGCACACACTATATCTGCTGTACTGGCCACACAGGGAACCGCACAGCTTTCACTCATAGTACTGTGCATGTCTTTAGACCAGGGGTGCTCAAACTTGCGGCCCGCGGGCCGTTTCCGTCCACGCCCCCTACTTCCGGTCCGCAAATTATGTCAAAAATAACAATTTGGCCCTTTAAGTTACTTTTTTGACATTTCGCTTAACCCTCGTGATTGGACTGGATGGCGAAATGTCAAACCGGACCGGAAGTAAGGGGGCAGGGCCGAGTTTGGGTAAGCCTGCTTTAGACTGAGCCCAATTCTCTGTGCTGTCTCTGTGCTACCAACACTAAAGTGAGAGGTGTTTGTTTGATCTTGGCCCCGCCTTATGCCTTGCTGACCTGCCTGACAATTACTGACAATTTTGACAATTACTAGATTTTTTCCCCCCAGCCTGGACAAATCCTTAGCAATAACACAGGCAACCTCTCAGTGTGCTGCATTTCTATATAGTAAGCATAGATTTCTGTGAATACAGTATGTACACGTCCAGTCAAAGTTTGCACCAGGCAGCATTATCTTTTTGCGATTTCAATAAATGTTACACTACATAAATGGAATGCAGGTGGATACTTAACAAGGTGAACAGATCATTTACTGCCCTAACCAGGATTATTTTCAAGATCGTTTTCCTCATTTCACTGGAAGCACTTGTCCCATTTTTTTTTTTTTTTTTTTTTTAAAACAGTTGTCTGTTTGTTGCAGTGTTATTAGTTCTGTCATTTCAGAGGTGATGTGACTTCTCTTTGACCCTGTTCATCTATGCAAGAGGCAGGAAAGCCTGTCTCCTGACCTGTGTATTGCTAGTCAGAATCTAATAAGCACAGTGTGACAGTTTGCTTCTGGAAGAATGATGATGAACAGGTTTGACAGTGTGCAGACAGTAGTTAGAAGAAATATATGGAGGCAGTTGTTTAACTACTGGCAGTTGGAATATTTGAATAGTAAGAAAAATTATTTAATGTTTTCCATTTTCCATTTCTTTTTGCTGTAGCTTTCATACTTTTGGGTTCTTGTGTTTGTTTATGGATCTGGATGAAAAGATCGAAATGGCCATTGGCGGAGAGCTGGTATTAATGTAATTTGACTTTTAGTGTCGGTGTGTTTGAGCTATTTCCCATTCCCATTTAAAACTCACACCATTTGTAATGACAGAGTTGTATTACAGATTGCATGTGATACAGAGTTTACATGGCAGACTGATAGCCAGAGGCTTCCTTTTCCAGCAGGAAAAGCTGAGCCCAAGGGTGACACAGTGGGTCACTATAGCAGCCAGAAGATGCACTCCACCAGGTGGTAGCATTTAAATTGACTGTACTGATGTTTGTTCTGGGAGTGCTCCTCGCTGCTGATGTAACTTTAACAGCATCCCTTTCCAAGATGTTCCCTTCTCCAACCAGACACTGAGCAGAGCTATGCAAGCTTTTAAAGTTTTAAAAGAAATATAAAAGAAAGTGTGGAGCATTAGACCATGACTTAGAGAGACACACATGCACACTCATGTGCCAGTGGGCAGCTCATGCTTAAGTGTGTATGACTGCCAGGTAATCATGGGGGATTTGAGGGACACTGAGCATCTACGAAGACCCCGCACCTCTGCTGATGAGCTGGCCCATGAGTGCATAGCTCAGGTTTCCTTCAGTCTCACCACAAAGGCTCCCACTTCTCACAGTGGGCAGCAAGGGGCTTTCACTGGGGAAAGTACGCTGCCTTGACATGTTCTCCCTCTCTGCCTTGGATTTCATTGAGCATTGGGTTATATATGTGAGACCTTTGGGTCTTTGTCTCTGCAGTTTTTAAGTACAATGAAATTCCTGGAAAGTGTAATTGCCCCACAGCAGACTCCGACCTTGTAGTTTTCCATATTGTATTTTCTGGAGAAATATAAAGCTCACCTAACAGGAGGCCAACCAGATTTCTTCTTATTTTGTTGGTTGGAACATTCAAGAAATGTGCAGGTGGCTGGTACAACCTTCTGTGTCAGCATTGCTTAGGATGGGGACTCAGTTGTGTTGTTTTAGCCTTGTGCCCTTAGTTAAAGGCTGTAAAGGAATTCTTGTTGTGTTAGTGTGGAAATATTGGATTTAACTTAATAAGTTGAAAACTGCATGACAAAACAGGAACTGGTCTGTTGGTTTTCCTAACATTAACAAAGTTTGCACTCTAGCCACCCCATGACTTTGTGTTTAGACAACATTAATGGGTAATATATGACTACAAGTGAATGCTGTCCTGTTGGTAAACATTAAACTTAGGTCTACTTGATCACTGTCACTTGATCTTAGGATGAGGTGTAGAGGTGGATTCTTACAGTAGGGGCCGGCTGAGACACTGAGATAATATCTCTTTAAACATGGCGCCACAAACTTCACCCACCTGAAGAGTGAGGGGCTTTTACCAGTTTTGAAAAATGTTCTTTGAAGTTATTCTTATTGAACATGTAAATGAATATTGTAATGTAATGATTCCTTCCATTCCCAGTTCCAGCTCCCGTGGTTTAAAACGAGACAAAAAAAGGTGGAGGAGAAGTCAAGCAATAATAATTGAGCTAATCCCACACTCCCATAAATACAAATAGAAAGCTTTTACATATATGGAATGCACCATTCAATTCTTAAGGTTACTCTTCTTACATGTTTACACACATTTACATTTGTTCAGATTAGTCTAACACAGAAGCTCTTTCTTCAGATCCACTTCAAAAACTTTAAATCTCCTACATTATTATAGTTAACTAAAAATAAACTAAAAATGAAATCTATGTGTAAGAAAGAAACAAAAATTAAAAAACAGATTTTTGAAAAATATTACAACTAACTGAAATGATGCAAAACTTACTAAAAAAATGATAACAATATGAAAGAAATATCCTGAGATTTAGCCTTTGTCAGTTTGGAAGCATTTTTCAACACAATCACCCTGATGATGCTTTGATGCATGTTTAATGAGGCTTTGGATGCAGGATGTGAGTCAGCTGCCTTCAGAAAGTGTTTTTGTTGTTGTAGCTATTCTGATTTTCCTAAATCTTTCCCTTGAGAAATACTCTCCATATTACAGTAATTAAAAAGACTAAAACAAACTAAAACCAGTAAAAACTAAACTAACTCAAAATGGAAAGCAATAAAAACTAATTAGAAAATACAGAATTATAATAACCCTGTGTGCTGTTGCTGGATAAACCAGGCTAGGTCTTATGTTTTCAGAACAGCCGATAACTGAGACCAAAGAGAATCAAACAGACCAACCACAGTCAGTTTTCTCTAAACTTTTTTCTTAAAGAAAAACGGTAAAACTTTGCAATCCTATAAAACTCATGCAAATGTATTTAACAAATAATACTGTGGAAGAAGTCTATCTTCTTAATAGGCCCTAGCATGACCTAATCGAGCTGTCAATTAGATATCTAAAAGCCAAAAACCCTCTGAAATGCACTTTTAGACCTCATAAATTAAGGGGCAGCCGAGAGGCGTCAGGTTGTGCAATGAAAGGCAATATATTGGCCCCCCAACTTCACAAGGACTCTGCGGCGTGTCTCAATTGGTCTGGCTGTTAAAGCTGTTATTCAAGATAGAAAAGGAGTGGGAGGAGGAAGGGAATGTTAGAAGTGCCACCTGCATCGATTTCCCCAAAACCTAACATCATTCTCACTCAGACACATGAGTACACATGCACACACACTTGTGCTCACACCATATAATATTGCTCATGCAGGGCCACCTGACTGCAGCAACATATGGAGACAGGCCAAGGCCGGGGCCCACCAACCAACCAAGCAACAAACCAACAGCAGCTTAGTGTGGTTCGTCGCATTGCAGGCCATAATTCAGGCCCATGCCAGCTTTTATGTGGCATTTTTAGCAGCCCCTGTTACTGGCTCAGCTATTTCTTAGGGGATAATTTCCTAAAGTATGTGACATTACAGGTGCATGTTATATAGCCACAAAAAGCTGACTTACTTTGCAAATGGTTCAGAATAGAAAAGAATGTTGGTTTTCCCTTGATATCTAATTATTGGTCTAAGTCTATTACATTGTCAATGGTTAGTTCAACTTTTAACGCTACCAGTAAGATTTTTATGTGAAGTTGAGGAGTACATTACTATGTCTGGACCAGTAGTCTAGACTCTAGATTAGCTCATGTTGTGATTTATGAAGGCTGCTTGAGGCATCTGAGGCATGAGGCTTCTGGTGTGATTGTAATGCCTCATTACTCCTGTTCATAGTTAGTCATAGCAAGCTGCTCCTGGTCTATGTCTCCAAGCACAGCCAAGAACAGGAGGACAAATGCTTTCTGTGTCCTTGAGTAGAGATCCAACTCAAATTTAGCAAATGTACATGAACAGCATTTACTGCTGAGAACATTGACTGTGGCTGTTATATTTGTCTACTGGCCATTTTGGCAGACAATATCATCAAGAAGTTGAACTGGAGTAATCATTTTGGCTGAAGAAGACTGTTTTGGGAGTGGCTGTTGGATGAAAAAAAACAACACATTTGTGTGCACTGAGTATATACTTTAATGACAAATTACAATGATTTTGTGCATGATGTCATACATGTAGCTACTGCACGAACCATTGTGTTCTTCCACTAAACTTTGGGAAGTGTTGATTTCCTAATCAAGTAATCATTACAAAGGCCTCAGTTAAGCCATTGCTCATCAAGGTTTTTGTGTAGGCAGGGTTAATGTTATAGTAAGCTGTTCCTGTTTGCTGTAGGATAATTGTATGACCTCAAATCAGCATGTGGTTACTGTGGTCATGCTCAGCTTTGAGTTGTAGTTCGGAGGCCATGAGAGCAGCGGGGAATTCATTTGGCTGAACAAGGCAACACATGCTCCCTGTTCTTGCAGAAACATGGGAATGTTTTCCGAACATTTTCACATGATGGAGCTGAATGGACGTGGGCACAAACTGCAACAAGTAGTCTTTATGTATTAACAGGTGTGCATTAAAAGCCTGGAAGGGCATATGATGTAATATTGTTCCACTTTTCACTCTGAAGCATCTGAGTGTAAAGGATTGTGAGCTGCAGGGTAAAACATCATATTTCTTGTGGCACAGTCTATAAAATATTTTGGCCAACTTCGTGGTAAGGATTTTTCCTCCTCTGCATCTGCTTTCAGACACTTTTACTTGGTTTTATGGCTGACAGAGATCTGTGGATGTATTGAAGAGTGTTGTATTAAGGACATGGCACCAGCAAATGCAAGACTTGTGCTCTTAGTGATTGATATCCCTGTTCTGATGGAGGCTTCCATGCCTCTCCTGAGCATTCAAACTGGTCAGTGTTAGAATAATCACAGTCACTCTGCTGTAGAACCATATACTTGCCCCTGTGATTGCAAGTGTCATTTGGTGGCTTAAATCAACATGGGTTTAAAACCAGCCCAGAAGCACATGTTATGCTTTCAAGAAGCGATGTTTTTGCAGTCCAAGAATATCTGTTGTGTTTGAACGTAACCATAAAATTTATTTGTATATTTAAATGAGAGCTTGGATGGTGGATTCAGGAGCAGCTGTAGATGTTTTCAGTTGACTGAAAGATTCTATTAATTCCTGAATTAGTCATCTGAGGAACTGAAGCTTGAGGGAGGGAAAACAGTGGGAAATGGGGAAGGATACATGGATTATCAGCTCTGAGTGGATTATCATCTACTGTGG
Organism: Cichlasoma orientale; assembly: GCA_034780415.1. Taxonomy (NCBI): domain Eukaryota; kingdom Metazoa; phylum Chordata; class Actinopteri; order Cichliformes; family Cichlidae; genus Cichlasoma; species Cichlasoma orientale. The sequence goes on from JAVDPK010002216.1 coordinate 1,127,497, forward strand.
TGTGCATTCCACTGTCCTTTCCTCCTCACTAGCCCTTAATCCTGCTCCAGTGCATCCTAGAAACCAGTCCAGTTTTAAGAGCAAAAGAAGCGGTAATAAGGCAGGAAGGAATGGTGTCACCATGATAAACAAAGCTTTATATTTACTTTAACTTAGCAGCTTGGAGTAAAAAATAAATAAATAAATAAAATAAAATGGTGTAATACATACTGGCCTTTCTTCTTGTCATAAGCATGAGGGGCAATGAGGGGATCATGGTAAATGAATCATGGATCATGATAAAGAAAAGCCAGTGATTTATTGACTGCTGCAGTTGATATAATAAAGGGACATGCAGCAAAATCTCTATAGCACAAATGTGTTATTAAGTTTGCAGCCTGTGGATTGAGGTTCTCCTATCTCCGTGTCTTTGAAAAGAACCGCATGTCTACCACAGCTGGACAGAGGCAGGAAGCTATATGCTGCACACACACACAGACACACCATTATGCAAACACATACACAGGCCTCTTGATATGTTTTCCTTTAACGCCTGATGAACCACGTCATTGCCATTTTCTCGCCTTGCGGTCTGCAGCTGTCTGTGCAACTTGATTAAAACATTTCTTTTAGTAATCCCTGTGTAATGAAGCCCTCTCCTGAGAATGGATCTCAGTGTGTGTATTCATGTGTGAGGTTGTGTGCATACGTGTGTGATTTGGGTCAGGGGTGCTCCAGATGGGAGGAACGGGAGGGCCGTGGCTGTGTCTGTGTCTATGTGTGAGAGACGACTGAGTGGAGTGTTGGGTTCTATGAAGAGTTTCGGCTGTTCAGGACCAGTGACTGAGAAATGCACACACTGAACACCTTTGACCCCGACGAGCCGCAAAACTTTGAGCTGTGGCTACAGCTACAGTCCATGTCTCCCCCTAACTCAGTCGCTGACCCAGTGCATAGACTTTAAAGACACTGGATATGCTGTAGAGCGGATGTTTGTAGTTGAGAGAGAAAATAAAAGTGTAATCACATAACAGTATAATGACAGTGAATATCAACACAAGTACAGTGACTCTGGTGCAAAGGAAGGTAAAGGCAATCCAATGCCAGAAGGTAAAAAAAAGTAGAGTGTTACTTATGTGAGTTTAATTGGAACATATTGTGCTAATAAAAGAAAATTAATAATTCTGAAATTATTTGTGTCACTTACAAATAGTCACTCATCGCGTGTAACCCCTCTATATGATGGAAAGATTATTTTAATATGGGAAAAATAATCCTCCCTGTTGATCACTAACTTTATTTATCTGCTCAAGTGAAGTATCCTGAGTCCAGCCTGATTCAAAATACACCCGAGACAAGTCATAATTATAACCTTATATCATCAAGTTGTAATTCATACCTGGTTTCGCTAAAAATAGCATTTCGATTATTTTTTTTTTCTGCACGAGGCTTAGCTGCAGCTGCATTTCTCACCAAACCAATGACATAGACCATGTATGGTCAATGAAATGAATTACTGGAAAGAATTATGAGAGTGAATGGTACCTCTAAATGAGTTAAAGGTACCGTTTTGTTTCTGTCATTTTTCATCAAGTTTATTTATCCACATTTGACTGGATCACCTTTCTGTGATAGTTTTTTTTTTCTTCAGTCTTTTTAAATGCTAGCCGTTTAACCCAATTGACCTCCAGGTGGTAACATGATAAAAGTTTTCCCCTCCCCCCAGCCGGTCACTTAGGTGTTTTTTTTCCTTTTTTTCTTTTCAGTGTGAAGTGCTTACATGATTTATAATCTTCGTTTGGAGGCTTTGCAAGACAGTGTAGTGAGTCTTTTGTAGTAAGATAAAAGAGGGGACTTTAGAGCAGCCCATAAGTCACTCTGGTTATTTTCAAGAGGGGGTCAGTGGCCTTGGCTCAGAGAGACTGGGAATTCTGCAATACTTCAGATCAGTCTGCATCACAAAGAAAAAAGGACAAAAGGTACAAGCTGTCAGTCTTTCCTTCCCTCCACTCTGTGTCTGATTCCCTCCATAGAAGCTCTGAAAATAGTAGTAGAGATTTTGTCAATTATTTGAGTTGGAAAATGTTTGTATTGGTTAATTAAGGTGAGGTGTGACAGTGAATGATTTGAAGAAACTTTAGATAACTGATCTCAGGACAGTGGCTATCTGTTGTATCTATTAGACAAATATGTCAGCATGTAACGGATTGCATTGGTGTTACTGTGGACTTGGTAAATAGACTCAGATAAGTTAAAGTCAAGAGAAAGTCTCACATTGTCAGCATGTCAAAACTAATTGACTGTCCTGTTGATTTTTTTCGTTTGCTTATTTAACCACCCTTAATTTAGCATTCATTATGTTTTTGAGTCTTTGTACTGACTTTAACAGTTTATTGGTGAAGCACTTTATGAGGAATTTCCCATTTAGCCCATTATAGAGAAAAAAAATTCCATGTGTCTCTGTCCGAATGTGCCTCTTTCTTTTTCTGTGGTTCATGGAGAGACCAGACACCTTGCTCCACATCTACTGCCGATGTTCCAGAACTCACAGCTGTCTATGTTGTTGTGTTTTGGAAAGAGTGAGGCAACTGATTTTTGGTACTGTACAGGATATGAGTAATAAGAAAATGTACGTTCTGGAAACTGTGCACAGGTTCCAAGCTTGTATTCTGGGACACTATGTAAACCATTAGGACCAGCTGCACCTGGCAATGTTCCTTCAATCTCACAAGATGCTGATCAGAAAAAAATATAATAATTTTCTTCCCACATTTAGCTTTGCACATGAGGACTTGATTTTTCTTTTTTAATTTCTCACTTATTGTCTGTGTCGAAGCATCTTCACTAATACCAACATGTCAGGATTTCAACTCATTACTGAACACTTATGCAACATAAAACAGCCTTTTTTAATTATGCTACCTTCATTTTTTTCTGTAAAAGTACAAAGCAGCAACATATCGGTTACATAATCTATTCCTGTTTGAGTTTGTAGTGGAGCTTTTCCAAATACCTCCTTTAATGAGACCCCCATTTAATGTATTATTTTACCTGGAGAATAACACAGACTTGCATGTCTGTACTACATATGCTTGTTGTTTTCCCCTTGTTCATTTTTGTATTGTCTGCATTGGTTTGATCAGGTTTTCCTGGTTCTTTTTCTTTTTCTTTTTTTTCTATTTTGCTCTGTTTGAAGAACATGCTTCCTTTCAATATTATAGATAATTAGCATAGTGCATCTTTTCAGACTTAAGTGTTGGCACCTACCTTTATAACTGTTCCAGTTGCAGGTTGTTAGAGCAGCAGCCCTTGTCAGCTGTAGCCTCATTACTCCTGCTCATTATGCTCTGGCCCACTAACCTGCTGTTATTGGTTTAGTGTTACAGATGCTGTGTTCCAGAGTGTGTTGGCATGCAGATATATGTGCATTTTGCCAACATTTATTTATTTGTGTCTGTGCAGGTATATGCATTTTTGTGGTCATGTGTGGCCTCTGTAAAGCAATAATTAAAGCTTGATAGCTGGAACCCCAGCTGTACTTGTCTAAATTTAGGTGTAACCACAGCCATACTAGACTAGGATGCTGATTAGCACCATCAAGACCACTGGCCTAAATGGATGTCAGCTGTGATTATGTGAAATGTTCTTTTGGGTTATCCAACAAAATGGATTTAAAGGGAAGGTTAGGCTTATCATAATTATTAGATTGTCACATGATGGCTAAGCTGTGTTTAGAGATAACCAAAGTATTTTGCGATTATTCTCTTTTATTTTTAATTGTTATGACATTTCAATCATTTGTTTTAATGGCTAAATTATTTAAAAAAAAAATCTGTGCCTGCTTTGTGTCCACATTTGGGCATGTACACAGAGGAAGCAGGCTAGGTGAAAAGTACCACAGCTGGTATGGTACTTTTAGCTCTGGCTTATGCCCTCAGCCCAACTTTATGCCCCGTTTGCTTGATTTTGACAGGTACACTGGACAGAGACTCCAGCCAGTCAATTGGTTGCTTACCAGGGAAGCCAGGATGTCGTAGTCCTGGTCTAGTTCTTTGTCGCTCAGTCACGGCTCCAACAGGGGATAGATTGGGAAACGAGGCCAACAAATGTTATTGAAATACACTAGAGGAAAGCATATTTTGTTGGCTGAAATTGAAACACCTAATTTTTCATAGCTCCTGACTAATTTTGATTTCCTCTTAACATATTCCTGGTGGCCTCTGCGTTTTAATAAAAAAGTTATTGACTTAAAGGACCACTGTGAGGTCAGAGACGGGCTATTCAATGGGAAGTTCAAGCCAAGGACCTGATTTCTTAAATTATGAGTCAGGACCTAAAACGGGTTGTGGGCCCACTTCTGGTAGGTTTCCACATTATAAGAGTAGTATTCTCTAATGAGCTTTGCTCCCCAGGCTACAGACTAATAGGGATTCTGCACTATAACACTAAAATCCATGTTTGTTAGTTATTGTCAGTTGCATTGTGCATAGCTGTTGTCCATTTTGAGGCAAATATTGTAATGTTGTTTGTTACTGCAGGTGATGCTGCAGGTGTTATTTTTAACCTTTTTATATATTTTTTCCCTTCAAAGCTTGTGGCAACAGTTGTCTGCCAGAAAGCTGTTTACCATGTTGCAGCAAGAAACACTGACCGTGCCAGCTACTTAATGAAATCCGATGAGTGCCTGGCTGTCTTCGCATACAGCATTCCCAAAACACCCTAATGAGAGTTTCTGTTTCTCATTTCATTCCAAGATCCAAGTTGCTGTTCGCAAAGAATTGGGCATAATATAATAAAAACAGGTGCATAATTAAAGTTTTAGGGGACCACATGCACATGACAGCTCCCCTTAAATGCTATAAACACTCAAATAAGCCAACAAACTTTCATCCTTTGCCAGTCCGCTCATTGAAGTGGCTTTGCAGGCACATTTGCTCTGCATGTGGGGACATTGTTGTTGCCGGCTTCCCTTCACTTTCTTTTGTTCAGCTGCAGTATCTTTCTCTGTGTACACATAGTGTGTACATATTTGAATGCACAAAAACACACGAAAATCTGTGTGATTGATGTCTTGTTGTATGGCATGCAACAGTAGTGATTTTTAATGGCAGAAAAGCATGACATGGCATGGTTCACTAGTTTGCCAAATGCACCACATGCAGCCAGAGAATTTAAAGCGCATACGTGTGCTGTCAAGGTAAACTCATTGACCCAGTCAGGTTTGAATTTTCTTTCTTCCACTCTTCTTTGTTTTTAGCCTTACATCTCTCTGTATCAAACACGTTCTCACTTTCTGTCTCATCGAAGACTCAGCAGATGCTTAAGAACTCTGGGTCTGCCTGTGTGCAGCTAACCGCTCATGTCACCCTGCCGAACCACCCAGGAGCAGAAGAAAGGGAAAGATAAAGAGACTCGAAGAAGGCGAGGGGGGCGAAGCAGAGAAGTTAAATGATTGCAGAGCTGCTGAGCGTAGAGAAAGACCTTGTGACATGTCCCACACTCGGAACTGGGACCAGACCAAAATGGATGCGTGATTAAATGAACTGTGATGCTCGTTCCTGACACGCTGCAGCCATCATTGGAATTAGTCACAGTTCTATTTTCAATGAAAGCTCCACTCATAGGGCAGATTCTGTTACAATATGTAGTCAAGTGAACACACATGCATAAAACAGATAGGTATCTGGGCTGGGGGCACTGCCAGTCTTCAAAAACATAGCCCAAAGAAGCTTTAGTTCCACTCCTGTTTTCCTGTCTTGAGAACATGAGAAGAAAACAGGAGTGGAACTAAAGAGACTTATTTGCCTGTGCTTAGTTCAGGCTCCTTAGTCTCAGGCTCCTTGCTTAATTGTAAGTAGTAAAAAGAAAAGTACAAAGACAACACATCCAAATGTACTGATATTAAAAGAATTTCAGTTATAATGCCAGCATCGAAACACAGGAAAATTTGTGTGATGTGACAACACACCTGGTATAACATCTCATAACCAATTAGGTGAAAACACTAAGGCTGCGTGTTGCGAGTAGTTGGTTGAAAAATATTTCTAAATGTAAAATTGCAAAAAATAATCATCTGTACATCATCATATCATTAAAAGATTCAGAGAATCTGGAAAAATGTCTGTACACAAAGGGCCAACACCAAATTCATTATTGAATAGCAATGATCTTTGGGCCCTCAGGCAGCAAAGCTATCTTGTGACGGCATTATTAGTGTTAAAAGACATATTCAGTGTTTGGAACAAACATACTCTATGCTGCCCCCCACATGATGCTTTTTTTTTTCCTCAGGGAAAGCCTTGCTTATTTCAGCAAGACAGTGCCAAACCGCATTCTGCACATTTTACGATGGCATGGCTCCGCAGTATGAGTCTGAGTGCTAAATTGACCAAACACGTCACCCGTTAAAAACATTTGGCGCATTAAAAAATGAGAAATGCTACAAAGGAGGCCCTGATGAACAGCTAAAATTGTACATCAAGAAAAAATGGGAGAAGATTTGGCTTTCAGGACTACAGCAGCTGTTCTCAGTTCCCAGATGCTGTTGTTAAAAGAAGAGGTGATGCAACATAGTTGGGACACATGCCCCTGTCCCAAATGTTTTCAAAATGAGAGTATAGTTTTCAAAAACATTATCAAATTTCTCATTCCAATCATTGTTGACTTAGTACTGTTACAAATGCAGCATTTTTAATTAATACTGGCTTAAAAAGGAAATCAGTTTTTCTTCTTATTTTACACAGAATTCTATGAAATGAAAAAAAAAAAAGCAAGTGTGTAGTGTCAGATGAGAAATGAGAGCATGCTCCACTGAGTTTCTGATGGACAGAGGCCTGGAGGACTCCATCGGACTGTGGTGTTACCTCATCCCCCTGAACGCTCAACTCATCAGCTCGTCATACGCACAGACTCACACAAACTCTCTCCCTCCACACTTTTGGAGACAGATGAAATATTAAAGGCGTAGAGATTCTTTTCAGGTCGGGTTTCTGGGCTGTACATCTTTTCACATAAATCATCATCACAGTTTTGACGGAGGGGAGAGAAGGGTCGACAAACTAAACCTACCTGCCAAGTAACTAAGGAAAGCTTGGCTCACACTTGGTACTTCTTCAATTTACTGTTGGAATGTAGTTCTACTTATTTGGCCCTTGGTGCTATCAATGAGCTGTTTTATATTGTGATGTGATATTGATGGATTTGTGGAAGTTGTGAACCATTTGTTTCCACCAGTGTCTGTTTCATTTAGAATATACTGGCATTTATGTGCATCTGACTCTGTCTTGTCTTTTCTTGCAGGAGCAAAAGGTCTTCAGTCCCCACCACAGAGTTTATTTTTGAACTTCCACACTTCACTATACAGGCCACAAGGGCCCAGACACTTTTGCTCCAAACAATCTGTCAGAGCTGGACCCACAGCATGGTCAACGGAGCGCCAGTGACACTCAGTGAAAGTCTACTCAATGAAGTGTACAAGGCTCCAGGTAAGTAACATGCAAGACCATATGAAGCCTGTTTGTTAAAAGCAAAACCATTAATGCAAAATTCCAATTTAATTAATTTCTGAATACTGACCAAGTGTAATATTGTATTATTATTATAATATTGGTCTTTTTCTACTGACCTTTGATCTGCTACAGTATGGGGATTGTAGGTTGAGGCCTGTTTATCTAGAAGACTCCAGGCGAGACAGAGTAGGACTCAAATCAGTATTTCAAAATATCTTCTCAACATTGACATTCACTTGTATGTAGTTGGGGTTTTCTGTGTGATGAATTTACTTCTATTTTCTTTTGTGTGCACGTGTTTCTTCCGCAGACACTGATTGTGCATCGGTATTCCTTCCAACAGAAAAGTGATTTCAAGCTATCAAGGAGTAGAGAAGATGTTTGTAATTGCTTAGCAGGGGGAACGCTCTCTGTGTTTTTTAGTGGTTACAATAATGCTGTTATTATTGTAAGGTAGCAATATTTCTGCAATGCAACTAAGTCACTTGGCCAAATAAAAACAAAACAAAAAAAAGCAAAGATTTATTGTATTCTTGAATGGCTCAGTAGTGATGGAACAAAGAACAAACATACTCATCTGGTCTCTTTTAGACCAGAGTATTAGATGTTAAGGCATTCATTGTGGTTCGTGATTTATTGAAACCTCTTTTTCCCCTCACAAACTACATTTAGGGTCCTTTGTTTATTTGTACCAGTAAATTGTCAGGAAAGATATATTGAACTGGCTAATACTAAAAGTGATTTGACTTTCTTATGAAATGTTTTCCAGTTATTTCTGAGGGCACAGCACATTTGTCAGACTGTCATTGATGGGAAAAGCCAACTTGATTGCAGCTATGAAAGCATGGGCAAATTGGCATGCACATATTTAAAAGTGAAGGTCTTCAAGTATACAAGTTCACATGAGACACTTAAAGATCAACTTGTCTTGTGTCCATTGTGGGGTACTGGACCTGCAGCGGAGGCCAAATTAACTGTAAAGTGCTTCATGTCGCCTAGGATGTCTTAATCGTCAAATAATAAATTTTGACCCTTGTTAAAGAAAGGTAGGGGAGTCTGAATTCAATAAAACAGTAGCGTTTCTCATGACGGTAGCATCTGGACAGTCCTCTGGAGGGCCTGGGATTTTCCAACTCATTAGGATCATGTTGTTTGGTATGCCGTCAACATTCTCCCCTAGCCAAGCCAGCCAAGCTACCTTTTTCACCGTTGTGTAGCCGCCAAAATTTATGAAGCTGGTCTCCCGTGGAGTGAAGTCAAATATTCCTCTCCCCTCATTCTGCCTTTCTCTTGGAACGGGGCTTGAATAGCGACATGGAGAAACATTTGCACATCTGGTTCATGTGCTGGCAGGCTAGAAAAGGAGCAGTGGGGGCTTAGAAGAAAAGAAAGTTTGAGCTTAAAAGGCAAGAAACTGAAGGAGAGTAGGTGGTGTGTTGGGTAAGTGTATACGGGGAAAATACTCAGCAATAATTCCTATGATATAACCAAAGATGTCTAGTACGCTATCTGCTTTTACAATTTTGGTGACACTCATACCTTAAGGAAGATGTGTGCTGTCCGGTTGGTAAGAAAGTGAAGTTTGCCATGGTAGCAGATGCTGCATTCTCCCTTTAGTGTGACTTATTGGCCGACTGGGTGCAGCTATCTGTGGTAAAAGTTGCAGGTCTGTTGCAACAATTAGGTCTGAATTTAGGTTTAAATCCTAACTTTGTTCTTGTGTCACCAACTACTGTAGCAGTCATCAAGGTATTGCCAGTACACGACCAACACGCGAAGGCTAAATACTGAAGACGGCAAACAAAAGCTGTTCACTTTGAACATATGCTTTTTCATTCTTTTAGGAATTTGTCCTCCCTTCTCTCCTTTTGAAGTTGCAGAGTTTTTCAATAGTGGAAGGTGTTTCATATTGAGGTCTAGCTGATAACACAGATGGTCAGTGTCCTTCGCGGGAGGGAACCGTTTAGGTATGAGATTTAATTCGCTGTCCAAAGGAAATTCCACAATTCAGCAACGGGCAAGCTCAACAGCTTCAGTTTTAATCTTAAGGCACTGACAGACTGTAAAAATTTCAAAAATATTAAGAGCAACATTCAGAGACTAAAATTCATTGCAGCTGACTGGAACACAGCCGCTAGGGCTTGTAATACTTTGAGTTACTGTGGTGCTCAGTGGCAACTACAGGAACAACACAGTGCACAGCACATGCAATGTAATCTGTGTTTCACAAGACCAGATATGAGTGAAATCAGAAAACAAACCGTAAAATTATATTTTCCTTGAGAATCAGTGAAGTTGTCGGTCGATTGCATGTCTGCATGGTTTATCACACAGCTGTCTGTGGGACAGTGTTGATTTCCAGTGAGCTTGGCTCAGACGTTAGCAGAGTTTTGTGTGGTGACATTATTCCAGCATTCTCCTTTAACATTCCAGTAAAGCCCACACCAGTGTTGTGTTTTATTGGTGAGCCATGCTGCAAACAGTGTCGTAATTGGTGTCTCTGGCTGAAAATGGACAGGTGATCGTGTGTGCGTGTGTATGCTTGCACCAGTGCATGCACTCTTACAGTATGGACCACCTGTCCCTTTTCAGTTGCTCATGAGGTTAAAATCAACTGTGTTGGTTTGGCTCTATTTTACTTCATTCCTCATTCATAACTTACATTTTGCTTTAAAATCTAGTATTTTTCTTTTTTTTAATCTCTTATCTAAATTTATTTATTTATTTATTTTTGCTCCTGTGCTTTTACTGTTATGCTTTTTAAATCTTCTCTGTTGATAACTTTTAATTTCCTCCAAATTCTTCTCTTTTGCATTTATCACTTTTCTCCATTTGGAGAACTGTCTCATTTTCCTTTTGCTAATCTTATAAACTCATATTCTCTTTTTTCTTTTACAGTTGCCAGTGGCCCGTGTGTCTCCAGGTTCTATGTTTTATATATATGTTCTAATGTTTAATATATGTATGCTATTGTGGTTTGCAGTAGCAGCAGTAGTAATAGTAGTGGAATGGAGCCAGTAATTCCTGTCTACCACTACTTTTAGCTACTACTAACCTCAGATTCAGCAACACAGTGACCACAGTGACCTCCCACATATTACTCAAGTCTGCATGCATTTGTGTGTGTGAGTGTACAATAGGCTGTGTGTAAGTATTGTGTGTATGTGTCTGATTTTTAAAGTAGGGAATTGTACTCCACCAAACTTTTTTTTCTTTTTTGCTAATTGCCAATCATCATAGGCTCACACATACATTTCTACAGACATGCTCTTTGTTACACTAAGTAAACTGAAATTAGAAGTCTTTGTCATGTCTGTGACATAGCAACAATTCTTCCAGATACCACACACACACACACACACACACACACACACACACACACACACACACACACACACACACACACACACACAC
>JAVDPK010002216.1:1138497-1151296 GCA_034780415.1 Cichlasoma orientale
ACACACACACACACACACACACACACACACACACACACACACACACACGGAGTAGCTTACTGTATTTAAATAGCTCAGTTTTGTTTTTTTTTACTTGTCCAGCTCTTTTAAACACAACCAATGTTTAAAATGCTCTACAGTAGGTTTTTTTTTTTACACTTTATTATTTGACTGAAAGTGAGTTGAAGATGAGCTGTGTTAATTTTCTACAGTCCAAATTTTTGCGCTTGACTGTGACTTTGGTTCTCGCTTCCCCGTTTTCTTGTACTAGGCTATATTTGAAAGACAAAAGATCAAAGCAGTTTAAATTAGCATAAAATTGGCATTTCCACCAGTGATGGATTGAGCTATAATGTAGCTACCACAGCTGGTTTTCCGGCCTTGGAGCTCTGTGGTGGTCTGGAGTAGAACAAGAAGGAGGGAGGTCTGGTAAAAGTTGGTTGGTGGTGGTCACCAGCCATGCTTTAGATGATTGCTGGGTGATATACGAGCTGTGACATAGCTTTAGCATGACAGACACGAGGGAAAAGAACAGAGGAAGAGAGAGTGAATGATATAATGAGCAAAATGAAAAATGAAAGAAAAAGGAACATAAAGGTTGAAGGGAAAAGTGTCAGAAGGAAATAAAGAGACTGAGAGTGTGGGGCCAACCTCAGTGCCCAGAAATGCAACTGGTCATTGGTTTGCTTTATTAAACCCAGGTCTGGCACCTAATTGCGTGTCAGGTTAGGCAGGCAGAGACGTGCATATTTGCAAATGCACAGATGCATGCCTACCTCCGTCTTTAGTGGATCCTATATATACTTTTGAACTCACACATATGATCCCATTTAAGGCAAATGATGGCAAGAATGTTGGGAGACAGCAAGACTATGTTCTCACTGCATAGCAACTTGAAGCATGTTGATAATGTTAGTAAGGGACGTATGCGCTTTCTCATTTAACCGTATCATTATTAAAACAAGTTTTTGTTTTTAGTTCTCCCTACACTTACCATGGGGGAGAGGGGAGAGGGGATCGGGGGGGTCTTAGCACAAAGCTGGAGAAAAGATTGGGGGGAAAAAACTCCAAGTCTATTCAAGGTCACATTAGGGAGGCTTATTTATACTTTTCTTCACACTGATATTTCCCATTGCTTGGAAACAAATGTGATCTTTGAAACCACGTCAACAATAGTTTTTACGCATTTTTGCACTGCATGAAAAAGGCTGCTCCTGTCATAGCCAGCAGTTCACATCTCTATGATCTAACTGCCTTCAGCAGCACAAGTCTGACGCAAATCCCCCTGTGACGCTGTGGCACAATAAATGTCTGTAATAGCTCCTTGTTATTGGAGGGGAAAAACTGTCCATTTTCCTATGATTCTGTCACCTGTGTAATCTGATCCCTGGTATGTTGTAGATTTTATGTTTTCTGGTCCCAGAATTTACCCATCTGTCTCTCCGACCTCCTCCTTCCTCTGTTTTTTTTTTTCCCTCTTGTACACCAATGATGCAGCTGTTAGTAGCATGCTCCTGGCTATAAGACTGAACACAGGAGGTTGCACTTTGCTCTGTTTTTCATTGTTTTCCTGTGTAGATTTTGGCTGACATAGGCTTCTTACTCACAACCTTAACGTTTCTCATCTATTAATCAAGACAAGTCAGAGGAACATGCAGCTTTGCCCCGTCATATAATGAGCCTGTGCACTTAGCTCATGGAGATTGATTTGATAGTTCTTTTTGATTGTTCTACTGTGAACGAAGGAAGGACAACAGTCTTTTTTTTATGGTCTGTGGTTGTCGCAAATGTCAGTAAAGAGATGAGAAGCTTAATGAAAACCCTGAGATGTCTGTTTCAGCGTGGCCTGGCCTCTCACTCAAGTATCCGTACTTCTTTGAAGAGGTAACTTATTGGTTTGAGAGAAATTTCTGCCTGTCTACTTGTCTGCTTCACGGATTGACATCAGGGCAGGAAGAAAGCAGGAGGGAAATAAAGAAAGAAGGCTTTTTTTCATCCATACGCAACCTTATTTCTGACATAAAAAACACGTTGTGTCAGCATCAGAGAATCGATAAATAAATCTTGGCTGGAACTTGAGACGGTTCTTGTCAATGAAAACTTCAATGAGCTACAGACGGGCTTGCTCCACTCCTGGCAGATTGTGATGATGTTTTAAGTCAGTCCAGACTTCCCTGCTTTTCTTTTGTCTTCATGAAGAACTCTGCTCTTTCTCTGTTGTTCACTTCAGTCCTGATCTAATCAGAGAAGCCAGTGGAGTCGATACAAAACAGAAGTTTGCTGTGTAGTCCCACAATTAAACATTGGATTACGTGAAAATTTATATGTTTAATGGGATGAGAGGGACAGGAAGTGCCTGAGGTCTGGTTGCAATAACATATCAAGCGTAACTTTCACTAAACTGCTTTGCACATGTATGCGCAGATGCAAAATGTATATACACATACACATGCACATCTCCCCATCAAAATCAAACACTCATAGGGGGACATCAGGCTTGTCATTTCTCACCATGGTTGTCCATTTATCATGCCTTTTCCCCTCATACCTCCACAGAAAGTTAACTGAAGTAGTTTCTTCCCTGTTTGTTTGAATGGTAGACCACTTTTTCTGCCATGGTGCGATTCCAGGCATGGTGAGGAGCATGGATGATCCCAGTACAGGACCTGGAGTTTCCCATCTAGCTTTTTGTTGTCCTTCTATGATATGAATGTTGGAGGGTTATTTAGTTTAACACCAACTCTAACTTACCATTGGTGGTCAGTTTAAAGAACTATCATGCTTTTTGATTATTGCTAAGTATGCCAAACATGGGTTAAGAGAAATTTCTCCAGATTTAAGCTTTTGCCATTTATAGCTGGAATAATCAGCTCATCTCTTCTGTGAGGTGTTAAACTAAAACATGATATGAAAATCCTCTGTAGACCTGCTTCATGAAGAGTTGTTGGCCTCTAAAATGTGTCATCAGCAGATAATGTATTAAACAGATCCTAAAGTGTGAACAGTTTTTTTAAGGGGTTAGATTGTTGTAACGCATGCTGTGTTGTGTATATAGTGAATTTTCTGCATTTAAAAATATTATAGTGATTGTAGATATTAAAGCTAAAAATCACAAGAGATATATTACATATATTACTGCATAATATTTTGGTAACAAAAATTGGTAATGCTTAATAAAAAAATAATACACCAAAGCAAAGAACATCTCTAAGACTTTAAACACAATACATTCAAAGTATAGTAGACTTTGAAGCACTCGCAGCAGACTCTCTGAATGTTACCAAGCCCTGAATCAATGACAGCCCCAAATAAATCTGTTTGTATTTATATCATCTGGTAGTGTCTGCAGAGCTGGCTCCCTGCTGTGAGCCAACCGCCCCATCTGAGGGTAGTGACTAGTGCCGACTGAGCACATAGCTCCACGTCACAGAGCCATAAATTTCCACTGTAACTCCCATTGAAGTGTCTCAGCAGCACCAAAACCCCAGTCACGTCTTGGCTACCACCACACACAGACACAGTCAGCCTCTGCAAAGCTGAGACATAAATATTGATCTCAGTGGATTATTGATAAACAAGAATGCTCTGCTCATTTTCCCTTTAATTCTCCCCCTTAAGGCGAGTGGAGTGAGGAGAAGAAAGCTTGTGAAGAAGAACAAACATAAGTTATAGAGATGCAGAGGGAGAGAGAGTGCGAGGGATCGAGTAGTAATCCAGAGTTGGATTTCAGCAATAGAGGGGACTGGTTTAGCGTCATTAGCTGTGGTCTGTAGTTTCGAGCATCTCTCATGGTGAAACCACACTGGTATTCCATCCTGGCATCTGCTTCAAAGCTAGAATGCCCCTGTTTCTTATGCTAACCAAATTTGTCAGAGCAGCATTAGGGCTAGGGATATGGGAGATTGAGAGGCAGGCCTTCTCATCCAGAACTGTGTTTTAATGACCTATCTTACCACCGGCTAATCATTTCCTTACAAGTGGCGATGGGGGAATCATCTATGTCACAGCACATGTTTGTCTATCACATTTAGCACATCTGTCGCTCCCTTTTCTCTCACGCTCTGTTTTGCTCTCTCTCCCTCATCTTACTTCTTTTATAACTCTCATTCACTTTTGCTCTTCATCTCAATCTTCCCAACCCCCCACCGTCACCCCCCTCGTCCCATCCCACCACTGTCTTCCAAACCTCACTGCCTAGGCACATTAGTATTGGCCAAATTGCTTCCGCATGAAGACTCCTTAATTGTGGTAATTCAGTGGCAGAGAGAACCACAGTTTGAATGTGTGGAGAACATGTGTCACTGCTTTAGTGGGCCGACAGAAAAACCGGCAGCACCTGGAGGGGATGGAAATCATGAAAATTAGACCCCCAGCTTCTGCTACCACCAGCACTTATACCCCGTCATTGTCTTTATGCCATGACTGTTATAGGAGTGCTTGCACACACCACTACCGCTGTAACCTCCTTTCAATGAGGTGGAAGCAGCTTGGCTAAGCTTTTCTCATGTGTTTAAAAAAAAAAAAAAAAAAAAATCTTGTTCAGAGACACTTGCTGGCCTGAATTTTTCTGTTTTATGTCTCACCACTTAAAAAAAATTTCTTTAAAAAAACAAAAACAAAACAACAACCTTTCTTTCTAATATGCAAAAAACCAGCCCAAGCTGGCAGCAATTACCGGTTATATAAACTGCCCGGTTCCTTCATGTATCTACAAACAGCTGTTGTTGTTTATGTCAAAAATGCATATCTTCCTCTGTGCAAAGATTCTTGCAACCTTAACCTGTGCTAAATAGCAATTATGACATCAAATGTATTCTAACTGCAATCTCTTCAAATATCAAATTCAGCTCAGCTCAGTTCATTTTTATTTCTGTAGCGATAAATCACAAAACGTGTCATATCAGGGCTGTTTCAAAGGAAAGATACATAACATTTAATGCATTCCCCAAAAACACCTTAATTTCATTTCTACTGTCATAAAAAGCAGTTCCTGGTAGTGTATTAATTAAATTTTTTTTTTTTTTTTTTTTTTTTTAAATGTAGACTTGTGTTTGACCAACAAAGTTGCTCTCTTCTCAGCTTTAACTGCATAACAAACCACTACTGGTTCTCCTTGTCTGTTTTCCTGTCCCACTCTCTCAGCATGTGTCTGCATTTTTGCTGTGTGTCAGTTCTGGGCAGGGTGCCAGCAGACCTGCTCCTACTTACTGCTTCTACTTCAGCCCCTCCTGACTTAGGAGAGACAGTTATTGTTTCTGCATCAGCACTTAATGGCTCAGCTGGCTGCTTTCAGGCTACCCAACTTGTCTATGTCTACCTCTTTTTCTGTCAGCCCCCTAGCTCATGTGGGCCCATTGCCAACCTTGGAGGTTTTAATACTTTAGGTGCTTTTCCCTTCTTTGCCTGTCTTTGTCTTTTCACCTGCCCATTGTGCTCTAAAGATAATGTGCATCCTCTTTTCAACCTATTGCCATCACATATAAAGCTGCATGGAGGGAAGCGTAATAACTTGAGTCAAAATTGTTGTTCTAGCACAAGTCTTATAGTTTGGTTTACACTGTATGTTGTACTTCCATCTCTTTTTAAATCTGTCTTGGCCTTTTTTCAGACTTGTTATATAGAATAGTATTAAAAGAAAAAACACAAACAGCTTCTATATAGTGTCACAAATTAAATTAAAAGTAATAAAAGTATTTCTGGTTATTATTTAGAATGTTTTGTGAATGTAGGCAAAAAAGAAACAGGTCGCATCTTGAGTTAGATTTGTAGATTTGCCTGGTCCAGACAACTTTCCCATACCCTTCCTCAAAGCTGTGAGAGCAGGACATGTTGGAATGTGTAAAGCATGGCTTTCAAGCCTGCAGATGTGCTGCACATATATACTGAACACGCCAACTATTGAGGTATGCAGAAAGCAAAGAAGTACCCTCCACTTCCCATACAGTGCATGCATCAGTGTGTGCATTCTCCTTTTTTGCATCAGCCTTTTCTACCGCTTAATGTTTCTTTACTGACTTTCCAGCCCCCCCTCCCTTCATCTTCCCCACACTTTCTCATTGGTGTTTTCTATGGCAAATGCAGCTGCCCATGGTTGCTCCCTCAGTGTTTGATGGAGTGCCATACTCTCTGGCCCCTGGCTGTATGTTTATGTACTTCTTGCACCTGCCTTTGTTTGACGAGTAACAGCACACACTCACTCAGTCGCACACAGAAACACACACTTCTGGTTGTAATACACACGCTAATGCAACTTACACACATAAAACACACTGGATACTGCTGTTTAAGCCAACAAACTACCTACCCTTGTGTTTTTACTCTTCCTGTGTACCCCACATTTTTATAGTCTTAACAGCTGGACAAAACATTCCCTAGAGCTCCCCCATGCAACAACCACCAACCCAGCAGGTGCACGGTGCCCTTAGGACATCTACGTGGGCAAGGGGAACATGTTACAGTGATACCTCTAGTGCCATTTATCAAAGGGAAAACAGAGTAGAGGGAATGGCCCCTGTCATGTTACAGATTGGCTTGCACTTTTAACATCTTCATCTTGTCCAGACTCTGGGGAACAATCAGGGCACTCATCATTGTTGATGTCATTTTTCTTTCAGTGCTCTTTTGAAAAAGGCCAAATGGTCACTGAATCTGGCCATTCATTCTCTATGATGGCCTGCTCTTTCAGAGTAAATGGGTCATGTGTTTTTAGGTTCACTCAGACACACTAAACGATATAGCCAAATGTCTTGGGCAATCCTTTTATGGCAAATAGATATAGCTATATTGTTTCTAGTGGGAGAAGTGAACCTAACTTTATGTAGTACGTATATCATTCTTAGTCGTTCCCTCTGGTCCTGGGTCACATGAAATAACCTACAGTCAGTGTTTCATGTGTATACATGTGTGAAATTTCACATGCACACTTCTCTAAAGTCCAAAGTTGCTGCCCTGATTTTTACAAAAAGAAACTACAAAACAAAACAACATCAAACCAACCAAACAAAACAAAAAACAGATAAGATGATGACTAAATTTGTCTACATGGGGCACCCCATTAATTGTGTGACTGGAGCACAAACTGTATTTGGTCAACAATCAGGTACCAGCTCTCCCAATTTTTAGGTGCAGCATTATCTTCTCAAAATCAATACACACCTAAGAATGCAATTTTTAATTAGCAAAATCACCCTTCTCATTTGGAGTGCCATCAATTTTCAATAGAGCATGCTGAACATTTTGACAATAGAGTTGTGTTATTTACAAGGTACTTAAACAAATGATATCTCTACATTCATCAAACTCTATTGCAATGTAAATAGTGGCTCCAAGAGAAGGATATTGATTGCTGGTTGCCGGCTGCCTCAGCCTAAACAGAATAAGGCAGCTGAACAGAGAGGCATACAGCACCGCTCTGTTTGACCTGCAGATATATTAAGAGAGAGACAGAAGGAGGGTTATTAACATAACCATCTTCCATCTGGTCTCACAGAGGGCCTCTCAGACAGCAGGTGAAGAGGTTGATGGGCAATTTGTCTGAGAGAGAGAGAGGAGGGAAGTCAGTGGTTAGAGTTTTTTTTTTTTTTTTTTTTTAAAGCAATTTTCAATAATTCGCCTGGTTAAGTGTGCCATGTATGTCTTCTCAAACCTGACCTACTTTATACTATCTGCTGATTTACAGTAAAACTCCATTTGAACTTTTAGTTGATTGGGACTAACAAGAGCAAAGAAAAATACTGCGTGCTATATTGGTCTAACAGTTTACCGCTTTTTATGCAGCGTCCAGGTTTTTCCAGTAAGGAGAAAATGTGTTAGAACAGAAAATCTGTATGGATACAAAAGGGAACGAGGGGAGAAAACTAGTAGGCTGTAGCTCAGGAAGTAAAGCGGGACCTCGACTAATCTAAAGGTTGGCGGTTTGATCCCAGGACGCTCAAGCCTGAATGTCAAAGTATCCTTGGGCAAGATACTAAACCCTGAGTTGCCTTTGATGCATCCACTGGCGTGAGTGAGTGTGGGGTAGGTTAAAAGTGGTTAGGCATAGAATAAAGCAGTTGTATGAACGTGTGTGTGAATGGGTGAATGAGACTTGCAGTAGAAAGGCGCTATGTCAGTACCACTCCATTTACCATTAAGTAATCCCTGGTGTCCAGTTCATGTGTTTCATTTGTATTTATGTTTATACTGAAGCTTTTTCTGCTGTTTGTTCTGCTTCTCTGGCTCATTGGTTTTACTGTCCCTAGGCCAGCACAGGACAGAAAAAGCTAAGTTGTAAACTCGACTGAAAAAGTGCTGTGGACACTTGTAGGAAATAAAGCACAATCACTGTATGAGAGGATTATTTGAGAAGTAAAGCCTTATTGGAACAGGTGATGCAAGAATTAAATGTGATTCCCTTGGACAGTTCCAGCTTACTGGAAGAATGTAGCATGTGATGAATGGATCCTCCTCTCCTCTCTCAACAGGCGGTTTGGCACATAACTCCCGTAACTCCACAATATCTTTTAGTCATCCAGCTATGTCTCCCTCCTTCTCCTGTTATGTGTTTGAAATAGCCTCTCACCATAGAAATAACACTGACATATCATAATAGCAAGTATGTAATTCCTTGCCACATTGCAAACAGTTTCATTTTGGAAAGATGGAAGACAGGAGGTTCTTCCACACTAGGCTGCCATTAAGAGAAGTGATCGCAGAGTGAAGAACACTCGAGGCTCCTGTGATGTAATGCTGGTGTGAGGTGACACTAAGCTGAATACAGGCGTAACTATATTGGATATTGTTTTGGAAAGATATTATTGCTCATGGCAGTTTCATTTTATCTCTTTTATTATCCTTTTTAGGCATAACAGTATGGGTGTGATGTCAGACTTTTTGTATCCAAAATGATGTAAATGTTTTTGCAGGAAGATTTATAAACCCATAGAAACAAAAATGCAAATAAACAAAGTTAACCCCTGAAAATTTTTAGCTTGCGCTCACAGGTAGATGGAAAATTTTTTAAAAACATCTTTGACCACGGACTGGGCTAAACTTTAGTAAAACTAAGAAGATGGGTTTTCATAAAGGTGTATGATGTATTTTAGAAAAATGCCCAACAAGTGTTGATTGGAGGATTGTTCACTGTAATATGCAAATGTATTTTAATTTAGATTATACGTCAGGTTATTCAGACCCAATCTTATGTTACTGTTGGAAACAGAGGACACCCTTTGTTGGCGATTTTGGTGTTTAACAGCACCTGGTTGGTCAAGAACAATTAAAGGGCAATCAGGTGTTTAACTAAGCCACAGAAGCGGTGCTTAAACCTGCCGGACTGCAGTTCATTTTCACTTTTTTTTCACTTTTCTTTTATTAGGTGTGAAATATCCAGGCCCATCACTGACTCTCGAAGGCTCGGTCCAAAACCTGGAGCTGAAGTTCTGCAGCCGTGCGACGGTGAAATGTGCCTCGGGAACCGTGGGAGCTGTAAAAGTGTGCGCCAGGACCCCAGGTGTGTGCAGCTGTGCCCTGTTAAAACTTTACTGCCTGTGTAGGAGGGAAAGAGTGAGACAGACTAGACTCTTCTTTTACTTTCTTTAACTTATGCTTTTACACACTCCACTCTGTCTCTCTCCCGCTCATTTTCCTGCTCAATCTTTATGTTGATTTCTTTCCAGCTGTGTGATTCAGTTGCTGTTTTCTCCTGGGGCGCTGTCATTGGGCTGTGGCCATGCCTTTGATGGCAAGGATGTTATTGGAGCTAGTGTCATAGCAAATAGTTCACAAGGTCAAACTGCACATGATGTGGGTCAGATTAGTAGATCCATTGCAGCTGTCAATATAGAAATACGATGAAAACATGTGCAATTAATACCCTTATTTAAAAATTACCATTTATTGGAGTGTCACAAAAATATGCGCACATAAGGAGTTTGTTTTGACGCAACTAAACCATCGCTGCAAAAAAGGACAACAGATGAAAATCAGCATGGAGGGCAAAGTCTGGCTCATTAACACTTTTTCTTTTGGGCAAATAATATTTAAAATAAGTAGAAATAAAATGAAACATGGCTATATAGGTGGATAGAACTGTTTTTGTCAACACAGAGATCACTGTACATGTTCTTTGCATTTGGTTGGCCAGTTTTAAGTTTTTGTCTGTTTCTCTCCACAGATTACAGTTACAGGTTTGACATGATGTCCTTTGGTTGTCTTATTTTGTTTTGAATACTTCACCTTACATAGCTAATTCATAATTAAGCCTTAAGTGCTGTTGCAGTCACTTTAAGTTGAATCACAAGGTGGTTCCAGTAAAGAGCTGTTTTTAATACATGAAACATTCTAGAAAAGCATTTGGTGTTATTTTATGTATACATTTGGTCACTTATTTAAGGAATACTTACCCATTTATGAATGGGAATCATTGTGGCTTGATGTGGGGAAGTTGTAAAATATTACAAATTATTTTCTTGTCTTTCAGGTTCAGGAGAGGGGGTGAAGGAGAAGCTGGTTCCTCTGATTCAGGGTCCATCTGACACTAAAGAACTACATATGAGCCGCTGGCTTAATGAGATTCGCAAGCCTGAATCTTTGCTGGCCCCTGACCTGCTGGCATTTTCTGTTCAGGTCCCTCAGCAAGGAGATGATTGCAGGAACTCAGGTATAAGGGTTTTAAATTTATGCACCACACACTCTCCTCTCCTCTCCTCTCCTCTCCTCTCCACATTTATATATCATTTTATCGTTCATTTTCTGGTTCTGGTTTTGGTGTTTGGGTTTGTTACAGGCACTGATTATATCTGCACTATTGATGATCTAATGCAGGAGTCTCATTTGTTTAGGCTGTCATACTTTCCTTCCTCTCATAATGTCATGCAGTGCCCCCCTTCAGTTACTTTTTTTTTTTTTTAGTAAAGCTGATAAGTGTTTCCCACTCTGCTATCCTTGAGGCAGGGTTGGCAGCACTGCACCTCTTCTCAGGCAGCGCAAGTTCTCTAAACAGCAGTTAGTCTCTGTCAGCACTGGGCTGAGCTGGCTAACAACAGCTAACCACTTGAGGATTGCTGTTGACGGCTGCTCTGATGTCAGGTTGCAGTTTTGATTGCATCCCTAGACCGCAGATTATGTTTCCTGTGTCACTGTGAGGGTGTGTGGGTGCATGCGTGTGCCTTTTGAGAGAGGGAGTGGGATTATTCAGTAGCCTTTCTAAAGGGAAAAAAATGCTAATCAAATTCCAACATTTTAAGTGTTATAATGCTTGATTTACTAAGTTGGATATTAAGTGATCATCACATCTATCTGTAGATGTAGCCAGGGATACCCTCAAATTTACTGTATGGCCCTTCAGTGTTCCTAGAAACTGAAACATCTGTAGTGTTTTCTTCTGTAATTGAGGCAGTGGATATTACTGTGTTATCAATAATCTGAATACCTTCAACTTAGAAAACTTTGTTCCCAAGAATCACTGATACCCCTCAAAGTATGTGACAGTCTCTTCTATGTCATGGCCTTCAACTGCTCCCAGGTTTCTAAAAGCTCACAGTAGGGGGCTTCAAGTACATTCTGGGCTGTTTTCCTGCAACCCTCTCCCAGCCAAGATCAGATACAGGTGAAGCCTGTGGTGACAATGTAAAACAATACACCTCGAGTATTTGTTTTCAGAGTTGTGTTCAGAGTCACAACTGTACATTACTTTTAATACCAGGCTATTGAGATTCATTGTGTGGCCTTGATTTGTGCAAACTGCCAACCCAGGCCCTGAATCATATCAGGCCTCAGGCCTTAAACATGTCAGCTTTGAGATGTGCACAGGGCTGGCCTCAGGTGGTTTAGACTGAGAGGAGAAGATACAGCTGTAGCTAAGGGTGTAGTGAAGTAAGGAGAAAAGTATTGTTTAGAGACGGTAGATTTGGGAGGTCATCCCTAACCAGGCATTCCATTGCTCTTTGAATTTCACTCACTCAGTTACTATCCCATTTCTAGTGAACTGAGTGCCAGGACACTGCTATAAATTGCAAATGTAAGGCAGGGGAAAGCTTACATTTCTCAGAGAACTCATGGTTTGATTAATGGGAGGACAGTCATTGGATACATTTCCTAAAAGTTACAGTGACATAAAAGATGATTTTGAAATCAGCGTAATTTCTGACAAGACGTTGTTCCATCTTTTACATGCACGGTCACTCAGACATCCAGTAGATATATTCTTTTAGGAACTCTGGTAAACTCTATTTAGTCCACAGCCTCAAACCATTACTGTGATTTAGAGACCATATTATTTCAGCAAAGCATGGCTCATAAAGACAGTACATATTTTTGAATATTAAAACCTGATCTGAACACAAACCAGAAGACCAAAAGGAAGCAAAGAGAGTGGGAGAGGGAAAGGAGATGAAGGTAAAAGGAGGTGGGGGGGCTGACTCCCAGAAGTACTGAATATATCTCCAGCAGATGTGGAGCAGTGCAGGTCTGTACTACTTCTCATCACTGCTTCTCTTCTTTTTTTTTCTTCTTTGTTTAGAGTGCTTTGTTTCTGACTGCATGTCTCTATTGTCTCTTTTCAGACATGACATATTGAACGGTGCGGGCTTGATCAGTCAATTTAAATGCTGTCATTCAGACTTGGGGCACGTTTGCATTCATATTCCTTACGTGAATGTAAGTCGCTCACGTGTGTCTGAGTGACACAGAAAGACACAAAACAGCTGTAATTGCAAATAACGCTCTCCCTTCAATAAAGAGCATCATGAAACGTGTGTGTGTGTGTGTGTGTGTGTGTGTGTGTGTGTGTGTGTGTGTGTGTGTGTGTGTGTGTGTGTGT
>JAVDPK010002216.1:1165644-1189736 GCA_034780415.1 Cichlasoma orientale
GTGGCAGTGTGATAAGAAGCAGATGGGGGGAGGTTCACCAAAGGGACCTTATCAGGTCACATGGTGGATTTTTGATTCAGTAGAAGTGTAGAGTTGCATCAAGTGTTGCATCAAGTCCTACCAATACTTTTTAGTGTGTGCTGCAATCCACTCCTGCGTCCATGTGTCAGATTACCTTAGTTTGCCTACTACACCTACACTAGCCATAAAAGAGGCTCTATCTAGTTAAAAAACAAACTGTGTACACAGTATATTGCTTCTGCTTGGTGGATATGACTTTGTTGAATAATGAACAATATTCATTTTGTATTAGGTATATCCAGCTATGACAGACAACTTTGCACTTACAGCAATCATTAAAACAGTTGATGTGTGCTGTGAGACGGCCACGATATTCTTTAAGCAAGCTAATTTCTGAAATGCTGTTTTAGTAACAGTAGCAGTTGGGCCTCCACACCATTCATTTCAGCTCATTTCTGGCACGGCGCAGTTCAGTGATGTCCACTTCTCTTGTCTTGTAACCCTCTAACCTCTGACAGTCCATCATTCCAACCCCCCGCTGTGGCTCGCTTACACTGCTGTTCACACCTCTCTTATCAGCCACCAGTGCTTCTCTGCTATCAGAAGCCTTTGCTGGAGCTTCCTCTGCAGCCACGGGGAAACCAAAGCAGCCACAAAGACTTGAGCCAGTGATATACATTGTTCAAGAAAGAGGCTACCTCAAAAATAGACTCATCTTTGGTCTCCTAACATTACCACTTTGGTGGTCAGTGCATGCATTGAGCTTTCATTTCAGAATTTTAGGGTTTCAGTGATCTGTTTTCCTACCTAAAGCCAGTGTAATTTAATGTAATCTAATGTAATCTAGGGATCTGAGGTGAGCTGACCTTGTTAAAAAGAAGATGCCTTATCCTGACAGTCAACAGATCCACTGAGCTGGTGCCTTCACAATAGGTGGTAGGATGAACCTGTGGACACAAAGTAGTCTGACAGAGAGCTACTGGGGTGTCAGAGATGCAGAGGAGCATTTCAGAGGCGTGGGCAAGTCCCCTGCACTTATCTCAGTGTGAACAAGGGGTCATCCTTGCCAGGGGAGGGAAGGAGCAGTGGGGTGCTGGAGACGGTTGTTGGACAGACAGTGGTTAGATAGTCTCACTCCATTGCCATCGCTTCATTACATACCATTTAAACCTTCTTCTAAGCTCATCCAACTACAGTACAACTGTGTGACCATTTTAACAATTTCACTTGTAGTCAGACAGCTTCTGATTTACTTTCTTTGTGACTATGGAATAAACAACTGATCCTGGATCCTTTAAATAGATACAGAGTGAGCTATGACATACCTGTTGTTGAGTTATTATGAATCATGCTGCACATCACTCTGATCTCTGTGTACGACTGATAAACAGGATACGGGAACATGACTAATGTGAAACCACTGCAGCAGACCGTCACAGAGTTAAAATTCTACACTTTATGGATACTGAACATTTGGTCCTGAAACATCAGCTTAATAAACACCACTTGGAACTTGAAAAGAGCGCAGCATCATGGCCGTTTGTGGTCTCCAGTTTAATCCATGTGAGTAATTACTAGCAGATTTTGAGGTGAAACACACAAAAATGTCACAGAAAACCCAATTACTGTGTGAGGGTACGGGCAAGCTTTAAAGCGCTATAATGAATGATCTGTTTTTATACCTAATAAGTAATTGTTTTAATGTTGCAGGGTTTTTTTCTTCCCAAGAATTTTACAGGAAGTCTTGAGTCAGGATCTCAGTATTTTGTGTGTTTGTGTGATTGTACTATACTGAACTGTTTATTGGCCACGGTTTGTCAGAATGACACAGCATTGGGTGGGGTGAGTGTGCACTGAGTTTAGTTAAAATTGGCTGCATTTTGGTTGCAAGTACTTCAGAAATACTAGACTTTATATAAGTGTGTGTCTCTGCTTTGCCACATGTGTTACATTGGTCACCAGGCTCTTCATCCTTGTGGTTTGCCCTTTGCAAGATGCCATAGCCAGGGAGAAAAACAGTATGAGGCAGAGACGTACTCAAGTCAAGTACTGGGGATTTTAATATGGGCTATTAGGGCAGACGAACAGGCCAGGGCGTGTACATTATCATACACACATACAATGGGAACATGACAGCGTTTGTGGCGGATGGGTGTGAAACACTCAAAATGTTTGATAGAAAAGCATAAATGCAGTAAATGGAGTGTAACAGGATCTCCTTACTGTGAAATGTGCAATTACATTTCAAGTATCCTATTAACAAAGTTTCCACTCTACCAGAAATGCTCTGATCAGTGCTATTTGTTGCCTTTATACGTACGGTGGTAAATGCAGTGGTAAGAATGCAACAAACCAAACAAACCTACACAATTGTGAGTTAACCACAGACAAAATGTTGAGGTTAGCAGGTCCTATTAGCTGTGGTGTGGAGAGCAATGGCCCAAAAGTCTTCTTCTGTAGTGATTTCCTGATGCATATCTGCTATAGTAAAAATATCTCCAAGTAAATTTAAGGAATGGGTCACTTAAAAGATACCAGGGCGCCTCCCTCTGGGACCTGTGGTTTTACTGGGGCAGCTCTCTGGGAGGCCAATAGTTCTTGTTTATGTGCGTGTTTCACATCTGTGTTTATCTGCATCACCATTCAAAGAGTGGTGGCAGACAGATATATTTAGTAAACTGTCCAGATAAAGATTATTTATTTTTTGGTTTAGTTTCCTGAACTAAAGCCTGTGTTAAAAAGTGGAACTGTCAGCAGGGTTTTATGTGTGTGTTATTTAAAATGAGCATTTTGCTTACTATTTAAATGAATCCCGAGCGTTTTTAGCTTACATGTGATTGATAGCTGGGTTGTCTTTGGTTGTATTTCTCTTTTTTGAGCAACTTGCTTTTGTTTGTCACTCAGTGGCCTTAATCTTATGTTATTTCCTGCTGTCTCAATATTTGTGTACATGCCATAGAGATCCTTTGTACTTTTTCCATTCTTCATATTTTTTTCTCCTTCATCTTTCTCTTCTGCTCTTTGATAATTTGACTTTGCTCTTTCTTTTTTTTTTTCCTCATTCACCTCCTCGGCCCAAGCTTCATTGCTTTTCCTTCAGCCATCACCCTCATGTTCCCTGTTCTTCTCTTGGTTCACTGTCTGTTCTTTATGAGGAAGTCTTTCTGACCTTTACCAGGTCCTTGTTACATCGCTGCCCCCTTGTGGTGGTTTTTCTTGCTTGAGCTCTCCCCACCGTCAAGTTGATGGTATACCACAGTGATAAAAATGAACATCTTGAGACTGACTTTTCACACTGATTAAAATAGAGTAGTAAAGTTGAGTTGTATTTAGTGAGATCAAGTTTGGATAATAGAGGCAAATCCATGACCTTGCAAAGCTTTTTTTAAGCACTCATTGAGTTTAATAAAGACTTACTTTCACATTTTTATGGGTTTTAAGGGCGTTTAAATAATTACTCTTAAAATCAATACAAATGTGATTTTGAGGGTAATTGAATATTACATGATTTTTTTTAAATTTGACTTTTTTTTTTAGATTTGTTAAACACAAGTAATTTTTCTCTGTTTTGATATAAAGGAGGAAAAGCTGATAAGTACTGTAGGTAAGAAGACCAAAATCGCTGGTAATTTGAAAAAAGAATAAAGCTATAGTAACAATTTGTGTACAAAAAGATATGTTATTCAGGCATAACATTAAAACCTTGGACAGGTGAAGTGAATAAAATCTCATTCCAATGCAAAGTAAGCTGGGAAACCTTCGGCCCTAGTCTTAATGCAGATATTACTTTGATGCATACCTCTGACTTAGCAGCAGTTTATATAAGAGGTAGTACACATAATCAAGCAGATAACCTCAGTCAGCCGACTTTCACTGAGACAAGTACCCGTACGACATTTTATAAATATGCTACGTGGAAACACACTCATAAACATATCTTGTGTTTGCCGTGTACATGTATTTCTGTGTGCGCGTGTAAAAAAACGTGTAAATGCACAAAGCAGAAGGAATGTAGCCATTCAGAGTTCCTCTCCTCTACAAATAAATATTTGGTGATGACAATATTGGAGATTTGTTAAACACGAGTAGGGTAATTTTCTAGTCAAATAAACCTCAGCGGTGGTGGTGGTGATGTCGGGGGGGACCAGATGTCTCTGGCAAAAAATACACTATTATAGAGCAATATATGCTTATGGAGAGAAATAGAGAGAAAAGTAATAGTTATGAATTAATATTTCTGAGTCTGTAATATTAATGACAATGTTTAATGTACTTTTAGTAGGCCTAATTCCTTTTCTTACTCTGCCAGCCCTCTGTAATAGGCTTTTAGCAAAACGTACATTACAAATGGGTGAGTCTTGTAGGTGCTGTCAACAGTTCTCTCTGGGATCGCGTCGACTATTTGAACATTTTAGGTCTTCTAAACAAAGCCGTGTTTTTGTTGCTTGTCAACAATGGCTATATTTTTGTCCAACTGCATTTAATTAAATTGGGTTTGCTGTATAGAGATTTATTCTTTTACAATAAATTTTACTACAGTGTCCATATTAAGTAAATTTAATAGCCTAGAGCATCTCTTTCATAAGTGTGGCCTTGCTTTATTTACAAAGCCATCTTTTTTCAACAACCATAAATATTACACAGTGAAATTATCAAAATTTGAGATCACAGTGCAGAGTTCAAAGTGATATTACAGTAGTATTTCATGAAAACTGAATCAGACATGACTTGAAAGTCTGGTACATAAATTGAACTTTGTGAACTCCAAACTGCGTCTCAACCTAAACCTTATTTAATTTCAGTTACTTATTTTTTTAATGTGAATTCAACATTTCTTCCTCTCAACTTTTGTTTTTCTCTGCCATAATTTATATTTGTCATTTGCAGCATGAGAAACAAGATGTTAAAATGTAGTTTTCCATAAGGTGACAATAAAATGATAACATTAGTATACTATAAATATGCAGAGAGTTATTAGTGATTAGTTGATTTGGAAGTCACAGTGACACTAGGGCTTTAAATCGAGTAGATGTGCTTTTTCCCTAAACACACAATATCACGCAATATTTCCAATGGCTTATTATAGCGAGCAAAGCGCAGCAGAGCTCAGGAGCTCTCTTGTGCAATTCCTTCCAAGCTCAAAATTGATGATGTTGCCCGTGCATCCACTAGAAACTACTGGCAGCAAGTTTACAGCAAGTTTGAGTTGGTATCAAGACCTCAGGCAGAGCCTTTTTCTGGAAACAGGTTTCCATTCAAGTCAGGTAGCTTGCTGTAGGTAAGCAATATAACAGACATACATTAGTCATGTGTTTCTTTCACTAGCTCTACAGATCTTGTAAAGCTTTGCAGTTGAGTTCAAAGCTTTGCAAGTTGACTAAAATCCTGCTTTTTAGGTTTTTAAGCTCCCTTTTTGCTCTGTCCTCTGTGGCTTCCTAGAACATTGTGCTAAACCAAGTGGCGACTGGAGCGCATGCTGCGTCCTGTGTGAAAGCAGCTTAACACTTTACTCTGTCTTCCCAAAGGATCCTCAGGACTTGTAGAGTAGGGAAGACAAGAAATTAGTCTAGTGTTTGAGACTGCCCTATTGGTGCCCAGACTACATCATCTGGTTCCACTCAACACAAAGGTGTGGTGGCTTTAAATGCAAGTCCTCAGTGTGGTGTAGAGGAGGACAGTCACCCAGCAGAGGGATGTTGTTTGCTCTGCTTGTATCTCGAACGAATGGCATGAAGGAAAGATTGACGGGCAAACTGAGCTAATTGTTTTGTTGTTCAGTGCCCTTTTGCCACAGTTGTGCATTACAATGCAAGCTACATAGTGTGTTATGTATGTACACCTATCACAGGTCCTTTGTGGTTGACAGCAATAGATGTAATCAGATGAAGCAAAGCATTTGAGGCAGGTCATAGTGGGGTGAGCCAGCACTTTCACAGATTATGTCCACACTCCCTAACTTTATGATGGGTTGGAATGAGGAGAAACCTAAGAGGGCTGGAGAGAGGTGAGGACCAGAGGACAGCTTTAGTGTCTGCAAACCCTAAACATGAAAATCTCCAGGAAAAATCTCACTGGAGATGTGGCCAGTATTTCTCACAAACATTTTCAAATGACGAAGAGCATTAAAAGCATTGAATATTTCCACCAGCACCACCGCTCACGTCGCCAGGTCATTGCACAGATGTTTGAAGTTTCATGGTGTCAGTTCTGATGCTGGTGACATGAGCTTTTGTGTTTTAATCTGTGGACATATGTGGAACTTTAAGCCGTGCACAGTATATAAATATGTCTACCAAGGGCCATTGCCAGACCTTACATTATAACTGGGTGTATGCAGCTGTGTAAAATAATGTAATGAAGCATTTTTGAAAATGTTTATCTCATTATACCCAAAGGCACATAAGTAATCAGCTCTGTAATGCCGACTCTTAGCCTCATAATGCCCGTTGGTTATGACTCAGCAGCGAATGAGTAAACATTTAAATGTGTTTAAGAATAGCTTTTTTATTCAGTGTGCCCTGTCCAGATGTTCTCTTCCCCAGCAGAGGACCAACAACACACTGGCCCTCACATACACTGGTATGGTCCATGGTGTGAGACTGAGAGATCTGTCACATGGCACGATAGCCTGCGTGCCTGAGGAGATGCCAGGGTTTATTTAAATAGCAATTCTAGTTAACGTTTTTGAAAGTGAGAGTAGCGATTTATTGTTTAGCCGTGAGTCTGTCAGTGAGATTCTTATTTCATGACTTGTCTGATAAGTCCAAGAAAAATAAACCCGCACCTGAGCTGGGTTTATAGGGCTGCCTGACGTCAGGTCCATTATCCACAGCATTGACTGCATATTTTTTTATTCCACTACATTCTGGGGTGTGTGTGTGTGTGTGTGTGTGTGTGTGTGTGTGTGTGTGTGTCCCCATGCCTGGCTATACCTAATGTCTGTTGTTTGTGTATGTGAATTTGCCAGTGTGAGAAATATTTTAACCCCTCCAACAAGATACAAAAAGTAGATGTGTTCACTAACTGCCACGCATGCTCCTGTTAAATGATGTGGCATTACATGTAATACTACAGTACTGACCACTTCTAAGTATTGTGGAGTACATCTAAAAGCATGAATTCAACACCGTAGGAAGAAAAGAACGGAGCTCATTTTCTTTGAAACATTGAAGGTCCAAAATTAAACCATAAATCAAATCATCTTAGTATGTATTTTTGTTTTTTTCAGGTATATATAGAATAGAATAGAATAGAACTTTATTGTCATTGACATACAACGAAATTAATCATTATACATACAACGAAATTCCGTTCAGAACAGCCATCTAAGAGGACATACAAGCTAACATACAGGGGAGATGGATGTCTGCAGCCGCTGCTGTTGGGCTCTTATAGTAATGATGAAGCCCTATCTGGGAAAACAAACAAACAAATGTTACGCATTTTGCAATGCTTGTGTAATTATGCTGTACGTTCCTCATTGTTCCTGACTTGAAGCTTGAGCCAGGTGTGTGACATCATGGGGGTAAGGTTCATGTCTTGGATGCTTTGCTGCAGCAAAGCCGCTATTTTGCAACAGTATCTTCTGTTTGATCTAACATTGTTTCAGGGTCCTGACCTCACAGCAACCAAAACACAAGTTGAACACAATCCTTTAAAGTTAGGTAATGTACTGAGGACCATTGTTGACCATCCCTTGGGCTTGGAAAGAGAGATCAGTTCATTTTAGCCTGTTGTCTGGTCTTTATTACTCAGCT
Organism: Cichlasoma orientale; assembly: GCA_034780415.1. Taxonomy (NCBI): domain Eukaryota; kingdom Metazoa; phylum Chordata; class Actinopteri; order Cichliformes; family Cichlidae; genus Cichlasoma; species Cichlasoma orientale. The sequence continues at coordinate 1,173,423 of JAVDPK010002216.1, forward strand.
CCTCTGGAGCACAAAGAGTTGACTAGCTGCACCCAGCTCAGGGGTGGGATTCCCAAAAGCATATCATCACCAGAGTCATATTAGCGCATTTTCTTACAGTGAAAGTAAGACAGTCTTAACACTCAGATATCGTTTCCCCTTGCTTCTGGGGAGGCTTAGGTAGATAAGTTGCCAATGGATGAGAACAGGATTGCACAGACTGTTTAATGTAACATTATCCTCCTAATTTACAATACTGGTTCTTACTTTAAAGAAAACAAAATGCATCAAAGAGTCATTCCAAAATGACACAATGCAAGAAAAAAAAAGTGTTTCTGGTATTGAGACCACCAGTGAATACAATAAAGTGGAGAGAGGTGTTTCACAAGTATTCATCAGTTACTGGAGGTTATAGACCCTGCAGATGACTGCATGATTAATGGGACTGAAACGGCACTGCGGTTAAAATTTTTTTTTTATCCCGTGTGTCATAGTTAGCAAAAATGAATGCTGCATTTGGCATTGTTTCAGCACCATTATGACACAAATAGTAGCTGGCCTATGTAAGTTTTTTTTAACCTTCTCTTCTGTTGTGTGACATCAGCATCCACAACATTTCCATGATGCTGACGAGTAAAATCCTAGTACCCTCTTTCACACATTTTCCATACTAAAAGTCTTTGTGCAGCAAAACTGAGAAGAAGCAAAGAACTGGAAACATGAAACTAATGACATGGTCCCACTACTAGACCCTTTTAAAACTTTAAAACCCACAGATTTCACCATACTAGACAAGTGGACATTTTTCTGTATTTATCTCAGAGTCACTCCACTGGTTTGCTGCTCTAAAAGACAATTAATTTTTTTTAATCAAAATGTCATTTGCATAAATTTGCAATAACTCACGATTGCTCTGAGCTGTCAGCTGAAAGTTCGCTATATGTTACATACTCCCTATCATAAAAGATTGCAAGCTATAACTGGTCTGTGACCAGTGTGTACCCTGTTATATGCCGTCCAAGCCGCAGCAAAATCACTCTTTAACTCATTTGCAGTGTAGCAAGAACTTGATAGATAGTTGAAGGATTGAATGGAGAGAGATTGTTGTGAGGCTGCTGCTATCTGTTTGTGTTTGCCTGTTTATAGCACAAGTCTTTAGGAAGTACAGTTAAAGAACAAAGAGAAGTAGTCAAAAGAGTAAAGGAAGACATGAGTAAGATCAGTTTGCGGTCGGCTTGTATTTAGCAAATCTCCCCTTGCTTCCCATCCCATGTGAGTGATGCTCGGGTGGAGGGAGGACTTGTAGAGAGGATAAAGGTTGATAATCGTGTTCCACCAGTGGAACTCCTTTGATGTGGATTGTTTTTTTCTCTGAGGGATCTCTGCCTGGACTCATCCCCCTCTAGCAGCTGTGCACTGGGCAGCCAGCTGTAAGAGCAGAGAGGGTGACATGTCTGGAGGTGGAGTGTCCTAAGGTGTGCGCAGACACACACAAACACACACTCCTGGCCTTGAACAGAAAATTCAAACACTTCCTACCTGATGCTATGACTATATTTCTGTTCAAGACGATAAATTCATTTAGATTTTTCACACATTATTTTGTAGGCAAACATTACTGGTTCCTCAGTGTGTTATGTACCTTCTCAAATGTACATGTAAACATACTCTAACACACAGTCTCAACACTGTGCAAGCGCACAAATTTCTCAAAAAGATACTACAAATACAAACAATTTGTATCCTTTTGAGTATATACTGTACAGATACCAAAGATATACACTTGCACATCAACCTACCCTCCAACGTTTCCTATTTGACTTTGACATACAGCGTATACACAGTACAAACAGGCACATACACATAGTTTAGCAGTGCAAGGTGCAGGTGCCTTCTAGCACCATTTACCAGTGTTATTGTAATGGGCAGCTCCCTACACAGCTTAGATAGTATGTGTAGACATAACGGCCAAGATGAAAGCAGGGTGGAGGAGAGATGGTATGACGGTAGATTCAAAGGAAGCTATGGTGTTGCCAAACTTCACGGCTTGCCCTTTAGCCATACAGTTCATAAATGTAGATAGTACAGTCCCACACTGAGCATAGTACAGGCCCAGATGGATGTTCCTGTATCAGAATACCATCTTGATCATTTGCAATTTATTGTTCTACCAAAAGCAGTTAGATGTTTAGCTGCCTGGATGAAGATGAATATGGGTCTATGATTTTGACCCTTTCTCTTTGAGAAATGAGAGCAAATTGCCCCTTAAATTTCTTCTTTGGCGTACTCTCATTCTTTTTTTTTTTAACCTTCTCTTTCTCTCTCACTGCCCCCTCTTATTTTGCTCTAGTGCCTCAGGCAGTTGTGTTCATTAACCCTGGATGTAATTATTTTTGTTTTAGTCTCATATTGCTGACATTTCAACTCAGGGGCTCCTCAATCAGGATTAACCCAAACCGCAAGAAATCACACTTCACAGCCTTTTCTTACAGCAGCGCTTGTTGCCTCCAATTTCAGTCAAATTAAAGGTTTATTTTATCTAGCCGTTTTTTTGGGGGTTTTTTTTCTTCACTCAGGCCCTGTACCGTGAGAAAACAAACCAGACTGCTTGCCTTTGATTTGCTGGTTGCTAGTGACTTTCTAAGTATCCTCTACTCTCTTTTTCCCTTTGTAGGCACAAAGCAGTCCTCTGTACAAGCGCTGGTACTAAAGATTGAGATCACGCAGGTGGTAGCAGTGTAACCAGCTGCTATGAAGGAAACTTCTCTCACATATTTACTTACTGTGCAGCATTAAAATTGTAGTCTGATGCTGATGATTAGGGTTGCTAATTTCAAACTGCAAATAAATTTTCCCTGCGTGTTTGTATTTGTGTTTTTCACATGTTTTTGGCTTTAAAATGATTAAATCATTGCATGTAGGCCTACACAGTTAGCATGTAAATATTTGCCAGAAATTATGTGTGTGTTTCAGTGCATTATAACTTATATCTGATTTAAAGCAAAAATAGTGTATACATACTTGGCCTTCTCAGACTTGTGTTTCCCTCACTTTGCCTTGGGGGCCTTTAGGTCCACAGGAACCCTCAACTCATCCTCCTGCCCTAGGGGCTCTTAGTCTCAATACAGTAGTAATAAACTATCATCACTCTGAGTCAAGTGTGCGTGTGTCAGCCAGACTGTTACTACAAATGTCTGTGTGCAGCAGTAGTCATAGACCAAGCAGTAGTTGTATAATCTCATCACTCTGAGTGGTCCTCTGGGGGTCCTGGACTCCTCACGCTGTGTGTGGTTTGACCTTTCGTGGCCTTCCAGCCCCCCACATGCCCATTAGATAAACAGGCAGTAAACACAGTCAGCCCCAGCACTGCTCTCTTCCCTTCACAGCATATACAAGACCTGCAGATGAAAGGACTTGTTCCCGACACTAATAGCCACGAGACATTAGCTCCCATCAACCTCCTCTGGCTCATAATCAAAAGTTGAGCCACCATATTCATAGTGTTTCTAATAATAGTAGACATCCTAAACTCTGAACTCTGAAAATTGTTCCTCCCTCAGGTAGCGGTAAGTTTTGCACTATAAAGCTGTGACGCATTTTGAGTTGTGCAGTAACATGGTATCACAAGAAAATATATACAAGGCATTTTCTTGGCAGTCTTGGATTTGAGAAGTAAACGTATGGTGTGGATTTTTAGTTTGGTTTAGTTAATGCTATAATCCTACAGGAGTACTGAACAACTATGGCTTAGAGGTAGTGATTTCTTGCTCTGTTGATTGTTGCTGTTATCAGAGCTGTTGCACTATGCCAGTTCATTGTCCTCATAAGAAATTATGTATCTTCCATGCTGGAGTAAAAGTCTCTTTATCACTGTGTTTTGAGATAATTTTAGGATTTAATTTTAGTCTTAACAGTTTTTCTCCATCACGTGTCCTATGCTTCTCTTAATTAAAAAAAAAAGTCTGTTCTTCCTTTTGTGAGGTTAAAGGTTAAAATCAAGGTTAACAAATCCATGTAGACATGTTGTCTTTTTTTTTGGAACACCTTGGGATTTATCCCATTGCTACATTCAAATATACTCATTGGTCACTTTGTTAGGTACACCTGTTCAACTGCTTGTTAACACAGATATTTAATCAGCCAATCGCATGGCAGCAACTCAGTGCATTTACTCAGTGACTTTAAGTGTGCCATAGTTGTGGCTGGTCTGAGTATTTGCAGTATCCACTGGAATTTTCCCACACAAACATCTCTAGGGTTCACAGAGAATGAAAAAGAGAAGATATCCAGTGACCAGCAGTTTTCTGGATGATAATGACTTGTTATGCCAGAAGTCAGAGGAGAATGGCCGGTGCTTTGAGCTGAAGACAAGAGTAACTCAAATATCCTGCTGCTCTTCTACATTACGTATGTTCCACATGTTGAACCTTGAAGCAGATGGGTTAGAGCAGCAGAGGACCGCACCAGGTGCTGCTAGAAACTGAGGATACATTTTGCACAGGCTCAACAAAATATAAGTTCAGAAAAATGTTGCCTGGTCTGATGAGTCTCAGATTTCTGCTGCAACATTTGGTTGGCAGAGTCAGAAATTGGCATAAACAGTGAAAACATGGGTCCGTCCTGCCCTGTATCAACGCTTCATGCTGCTGCTGGTGGTCAGTATGGACCAACATCACTGAGGAATGTTTTAGCACTTTGTTGAATCTATGCCACAATGAAATAAGTCAATTCTGCAGGGAAAGGATGATCAAGCTGGTACTAACAAGGTGTACCTAATAAAGTGACCAGAGTGTGTATGCTATCCCCTGTTTGTTTGTTTTTTTACATCTAAGAAGATGGGAACTGGATTGTCAGTGTGGTGTGTTTATGTGTTCATATGACACAAACCAGCATCTTAGTCATTTTTGTGAGTGTGTGTGTCCTTTCAAACACAGGGATGATCGAGCTAAGAAGGTGTCCGTATCCTATGTGGATTAGAGGCTGAAGGATAAGTCAACCTCTTTGGCAATTGCTGCTGCTGCTACTTTTCTACCTTCAAAGACTTGTCTCATATATCTCATCTGCCTTCCCTCCCTTTTTCCTTTCACTTGATCCAACTCTTTTCTCCCACCATTTCCTTTCTTTGTCCCTTCCCCTCCCTTGTGTTCTTCATCACTATCACCCCTCCATCTTTCTCCCCTCCCTGTTTGTCCCACTAGTCTGAAATAAGCCAGTCTGAGGAGCATTTCAAATGTGTTTAGAGTAGCTGACTCATCACTGCGTTTGTGCCATGGTTTGTTAATGTAGGGCAGCTGATAGTAGTTTGGAAGTCCTGCGTTGCAGGTGGCTTAAGCATCCTTTATTTATGTGTGTGCGCAAAAGTACATGCCTGTCTGTATGTGTGATGTCTGACTGTATTTAATACAGCTCTTGTGGGCATAAACACTTCTTCTTTATCATCAGTGTGTGTGCAGACAGGAGTGACATCTTCCAATAACAAGAAACACACTTGGCCTTTACTTTCCTGTTGGTGACGAGTGTTCAGCTCATGTCTTCATTCAGCAGTGGCTAATAACAGGCCAAAGATGTGAAGGAGCTCTTTCTCTGAAGCTCCAGGACACACGCACACACACAAAACTACACGTCCTTGACAGGGTAGTGTCATCTAGATGAGTTTTCATGCAAGGGTGAAGGTTTGGGGTTTAACTTAGACACCAGTGAGTGAATATTAATCACTATGTCTATCCTAATCAACCAAAAAGATTCCCAGTATCCCGTTTTAGCCACAAGCTTACTGTTGGAAAAGATCTTCATGTGTCTAAAACAGCCGTATATAATTTGTCTTCACTTTGCTGTCATGTCTTGGAATATTTTTCTCCATCTGCTAACTTCTAATTGTTCAGTTGTAATCATCGTATCTCTGCTTGAGCTCATCCCTTATAGCGTTGACACTGCAGTGACCCCCGTCCTGGATAAGGAAACGCAGCCAATCAGAACTAGTATTTCAATATACTGTACACCCCTTCATCCCCCTATCCATCCGACCCTGCATAGCAGCTAAAATAGCTCATCCTGAAACCATTAGACCAAATTGCTAAATGGTTCAAATGTGCAACCACTTAAGACTATGTCTTTAAGAGTAGTAATCTTCAATCTACTGTGGCAAGCAAGAAGAAGATGGGGTGGATACTCAGAGTGGGAACTGAGAGATGCACCCATAGAGACTGAAACTAATGAAAGAGAGAGCGAAGAAGGGGTTAAGAGATATTAGGTAAAAAAAAAAAAAAATCCTCCCCATTCCCATGTTTGTTGCTGTGGAGCGAAAGTGTAAAATTAAATAAATGCAAATGTACAACCGTGTCACATTGATATTGAGGTTAAGAATAGAGCAAATTGCACATGCGTACAGTTCGTATTTTAAGTAAATAATGATCAAATTAAAAAGAAATTCAAAAATAATTTCATATAGAGACTTAAAATGCAGGATAAGTGATTAGTTGCCCATTTCATAATCTTAACACAGAATTTTAGAGACACACTGATGGCCAGGCGCCTGTGAAGAGGACTTGAGACTAACTTTAACTGCTTGTTGTAAAGCTGTGATCCACTGGCAAACATGGTGGTTTAAGAGATTAATAGTCATGTAACTGACTTGAATGAACTTATTTGAATAAACTCAAGAAAGTACCAGTTTTCTCTCCGTGTCCTGAAGGATTTACTTTGTATTTCTTGTGTTTTCCCAGGAAGAAATCCTCTTGTGTCCAGACCCCTACCCCATCCCCCACCCCCAACTATTTCTGGCAGCAGCTGCAGCGTTTTCTTTGGAATACGGTAGCAAACATGAGCAGTAATCAACTGAGCATCCGTGGAAAAGCATTTTTTTTTAATGCTGGCCGTGGTCTTTTATTGATCTCTGAGGAGTGTAATGCAAAAATGTCTCATTATCGACTCCTTATCACCTCAAGTGTTGCCAAAATTGAAAGAATATTTCAAATAGACTAAACTTCAGTCATGGACTAAGCAGACAAATTGCTTGACAGAAATATTCAGACCAGCTGAGTGGATGACAGCCATAGCAATATACAGACAGATACAGAAGATCGTCTACATATTACTGTGCTAATCTCAGTTTCTTAAGCGCAGCATTCCCAGCTTCCCAAGCGACCCCAGATCTCAGACAGAAGACTTTGATCTGTCACTGAGATCATTACTTAGTCTACTGAACTGACAAAAGGCCAAGCTGAGAGACTGAGGGAACAGGATCTGCAGAGAGGTGGAGAGACTTGAAGGTAATTAAAGACAGCATTTTGTCCTTGATTTTCCTGTACAGTCTCTAAAAGACTGAGAGCTGTGGAGCGAGCTGAAGGGGATAACTGGAGGAGATAGTTGAGTGGCTGGCATCTGGATATTTGTTCACAAATACAGTTGGATTATAAAGATGGTCAGCAACTCCAGATGATATTATATTTTGGATAAGTTATAAAAATTATATTAGAGAAAAGAGGAAAAAATAGTGCTAAATGCTAAAATCCAGATAAAAGAAATATACATACCACCCACCTAAATACTGTTGCAGAGCAAGCACGCCCCTTCGTGGCAATGACACTCCCACAATGGCTGCATCAGACATAAAGCCAGAATACAAATTCAGTTATCCGCGGGGTGCATTCAAACTAGTCTGATGCCCCACCCCACAATTTATAGGATATGGAAGATTCACTGTCCAGGTCCCGGTGTCAGACACCATAGGATACCCACGAAGGGCCTATGTCCATGCCTCACACAGCTGATTTGATGGAATGAAGGCGACCTACACATTATTTGGGAAATGAATTTCATGTTGTGACTGATTGTTGTGCATATTCATGCTATTTAGATTCTCTGCTCTATATTTCATCTTCCTTTTCTGCTTTACACTTACTTTGATTTGTGAGCATCATTAAGAGCTGCTGTGTTTCTGACATAGAAACTGTTTCCAATTTTTTTTTTTTCCCCCCTCAAGTTGTTACTATTTGTATAAAGACTGGCCTACATCATTACTTGGCAATATATTTCCTTTTTATGGACATTATTAGCCTCAGGAGTATAACATAATTGCAATTTCACGTAAACTTAACATTTTGCCATTTGCAAATAGCCTTTTCGATTTGTTAGTGTAATTCATATAAAATACTTGGAAGCAACTTCACCTAATGGCAGACATTAACATGCTTTACTCCCCCTATCCTCATGACAAACTGAAAGAACTCGGCTTGAACTGCAGAGAAAGCCCATGAGCCAACTAAATGATAGCAGTGATAAGGACTTTTCAAGGTAAGTATGCAAAACTCAAGCTTTCTGTGGGAAAGCAGCAGCAGAAGCAGAAGTCTGTTTATTTTAATGAGCTCAGAAGTGTCTCTCCTGTTCCCCTTACATTATACTGGGGCTCATTTAGAGTTCACACAGTGCACTGTATGTCCATGATGGATATGGTAATGATACATTAATGCAATCAGGACCAAGTCTGTTTTGTCTCTCATTAAGAAAGCTAGCTATCTTGCTGACAAGGGCCAGGTCACATTTGGTCGTGACTATAAGCATTTTCTATCGGTGAGAGAGCCCAGGAAAAGAGACAGCAGCTGGAATACTCCAAATCAGGGCTGGTTGGGTTTCAGTAGTGGTGTAGGCAGCAGTTGTGCTGAGCTTGGTTGTGTTTTCAACACTGTGAGCATCGACGTGGACTTATGAAGGCTAGGAGTCAAATAGAAGTGGGAAATGTATGACTAAAGCCTCTTATCAACATCTGGAGTTGGACAGAGCTGCTGTTCTGTTGCTTCAACCCCTCGTCTGACCTAACTACTGGCCTGCAATATATCCTATGGATGTGCAAATGTTCAGCTGTTTGCTGTGTGGTCTGTTTTATGCTATTTAAGACACCATGCAGAAGGTATTCAAAAATATAGAGACTAAATGAAGATAAAAGCAGTGAGTGGTGGCCTTGATCACAGTTAAAATGATCTTAAAATGTACCTTTTTTTTGGTTCAGATCCTACTTACCCTGAAGTACACTTAAGTATCTTTTGAAATTACTCTTTTGTATTTAGCTTCAAATACTATGTGTATATATTAACACTGAAACATGCACATGCATACACAGAGAAAGTGTGCTACTGTTGACTCAGGCACCACCCAGAGCTGTCCCAACAACAGAGCTGCAGCATGTTCAGTTGTCTGGAACAAAACAGCCGGCCTGAGAAATGTTGGATTTCGAGCTCAAAATAATGACTCACCAAACGCAGTCGATGGGCTAGAAGGAGCCTCTGGTGATGGGAACAGGGATGGACCTCTCCCTGTGGATGAGCCCTGTACTCACTACATGACTGCATAACAATGCATATACATGTTGACATACAGTGTCCAGATGTAGACACATGTATTTTATATATGTCTGTGCACAACAGTTTTGAATTATATAGTTTATGAACATTAACTTTTCAAACATGCACAACACGTTTTACTTGTTATCCAGACTTGGATGGTGATGCATCCAGTTCACAGAACATTGCATATATGGAGACACACTGCAGTGATCCTATAAATCATACAGATCCATGGCTTGGCACACTGACACACTCACATTGAGTCACTCACTTATCATAAAGATTAGGGAAATGACTTCTTGAAATAGAACTCTTTCATCATCTACATTTTCTTTCCTTTTTTTTTTTTTTGCTGATTTTCAGTCCCCCTTTTTTCAGTTTTTCACTTTCTTTGAATGTATGTCTGCGCTTCTTCCTTTCACTTTATTTTTAGAACTTATTTCTGCCTCTGTTCGGCTTTCTCTTTCTACCTTCTGTTGATTTTCTTGCTGGCTGAGTCACTTTACAGGTTTCTTCCTCCCTATTACTGTTACTGTACCCACAGCTATACTCAACCTTTACGAGGTGGGTCTAGCCTGTCAGCTGTAAGCTACCGCAGTTGGGTCATATTGAAAGGCACACACATACACTTAGAGCTGTAGCCTTATATATTCTGCTAAAAGCACACACACACATGTACAAACACACATACTGTATATACCAGCTTCCAGTGCAGAGTTAAATAGACCCAGAGTGAGAGCAGGCTTTCCATAGAGCAGGGTCTGTTTCCAGTCAAACCTGCCTGTGTCCTTCCTGAGCCCCTGGGCTCCTGTGGCGGCATTGCCCTGGGCTGCTGGGTCGCAGCTCAGCAGGGGAACAGCAGAGCAGTCAATGTGTGTGAGAGAATGACGAGTGCGTGTCTGTGTCTGAGAGAGCAAGAAAGTGTGTGGCTCAAGGGGATGTTCACTGTTGTACAGCTCATATGAAATGGATCCAAACAGAAACACTTATGTTCATAAGGAAGCGCACACACACACACACACACACACACAAATATCATATGTTGCAAACAGTGTTTTTTTGCACCCACCCACACACAGCTGAGTCCCTTTTCATTGGTGTCAGCAGCTCCAACTCTTTCTCCCTCTCACACACACATACACATACACCAGTAGAACACCTGTCGGGCTGCACGGCTCACTCCAGGACACCTTCGAGTCATGAGCTCATCGGAAAAGCAATTAAAGGCAGTGTAGGCCCCGCACGCTGGCGTAATGTTTTGTTTTGCTACTTGGCTTCGAAATTAACCAAACCTGTCAGAAGTCATCTGGCTGACGCGGGCTGGGCTATATTTATTTATTTTCTGTTGGAGAAGCTGGACGCAGGGTCCCTGCGCTGCCTCACGTCCAACAATGAAGTGATTCTGAGGGGGCGATTAGTTGGCTGAGACGTGAATCCTCCCCCCATCGTCTACCTGGGGGGTGATTGTAGAGCACCTCCCACCTTGCCTGTCTATTACTCTGATGTTGGGGGTCATTGCCCCATAGTTGAGAGGCTGTGCCCTCTGCAACCCCCAATCAGGGCTTTGGTCTCCACTGTGGGACTTGGTTTTGAACTTGCACTGACCTAACCACTCCCTGTTGATTAAATTTCATGGTTGCAGTGACTGAACAAAAGCAGATTTTACGTTTAGAAAAGTCAATGTATAAACTATGTAGCCTGATAAAAAGACAGTATGAAGATGCAAAAATGTGCGGCTGATTGTTTACAAAGATTTTTGACCCAGAAATGAGAGAGGCTGACAAGAACATAGACAGGGCTTAAAGGTCAGAGGCCTTCTCTCAGCCGGGCATACTTAAATGTAGCCTCAGGCTGTGACAGGCAGCAGTAAGAAAACATAGCACAAATAGCCCTGTGCTCTCTTTTAACTCTACTGGCCTTAAGCTACTGAAGAAAAAAAACACCTTTGGCATTAATAGGTCCACTGTGGTTTAGTCAAAGTAAGCGTGTCTTCACAGATGCCTGCATGCACCTTCTGTGATTGTATGTATTTTCAGAATCTCGGCCACTCAGGAGTTTTGCGGTGTTTTCTTGAGGAATCATTTGGGAAGTAAGAAAAACACCTTTGTAATCATTGTCATCACTTTTTTTTGTAATTACCCATATGCCACCCTGTTAGAGTGGAGAAAAACAACAGTTAGCCTGCTGCCGAGGTCGCCCTCTAAACACTCCAGGCCGTTTCACGGTCCTGCCCACTTCAAAGGAGGTGCCACTCTCTGGTAGTTATGTCAACACAATGATGAAACAAGAACACACTGTGTATAGTAAAGCCTTGGTCTTCAAAGCCTCAAGAGCAAGGTCAACACATATTTTACTTCTGTGTCACCATCACACTAGCGGGAGGGGTGGGGGGTGGGGGTATTGTTTGCTCTGTTAATCTTAGAAAAAGAGGTTTTTGAGTGGTGCTATGATGTATAGACATGGTCATGGCTGTCCTGAACAAATGCCACACAGCCACAGTAAGATTACAGCTGCTGAAATAACATCGTACACTTCAGTTGTTTCAGCAGATATCTAAGCAGCCAAATTAGAAATCTTCAAGGTAGCTGACAAATAAGCTCATCTGATAAGTGATAAATTATTTCTGTGTGTTTATTTATGCTTAATGCCAAATGCAGTTGTGTCGAGCGATCCCCTTTAAAAGATTAACCTATTCATAAAATATCCTAAGATGAACGTGGGTGCAGTATTTTTGTTCTCATTTATCTTTCTAGTGCTAAATAAACATGTGCCAGTCCAGTCCATCTTATAGACCACGATTTGGGTTCTTAAACACATCTTCACTGTTCGTCTTGCTCCCAGCCTTCTGGGTCCTATACGGCTTATGCTGTTCTGAGCTGCAGCAAAACCACTTGAAGTTGGGCCCCAGAACTCCAGCCACAGCCAAAGCCTATTAAGAAGCCACACTGTGGTATAGAAGTTCAAGCCACAGGACTGAGGTTATGATTCCTCATCAGGAGGGGGAGAGAGGTGGATGGGGAAACAGTGAAAACACTGGGGTGGAATTGATGGAAGATGGATGCATAGATGAAGCAATAGAGGAAGAACTCTGAGTCAGTTTGACTTTATCCAAGGAGAATGCTTCCCCTCTGCCCAGAAAGGATTGTATACTAGTAATAAATCATGGTTGAGGAATAAAGTGCACCCAGTGAATAATATACACACAAACCTAGTACTGACCTGTGCATACACTATAAAATAGTATACTGTACATGTACATATTAAAGCTTTCACACCTCACATACAGACTTACGTGCGTATATGACCGTATAGACACAAAGACATTGCTCTTTCTTCCAGTCCTACACATTTATTTTGTGCTGCAAACACACACACACATACACACACAAGTTCGCAGGCCATAAATCACTAAATGTTGTAAAAGTGGAGCAAATTAGAACAGTTTTATTTGTATTGTTCACAAGGAATAATGGAAGAGGGAGTTGTTCCTGCCAAGCTACAAAGCTAGTGTAACAAAAATGTGTCCGTGTGTGTGTGTGTGTGTGTGTGTGTCTGTGTGTGTATGTGCATGCTAGGGGAGAGGTGGTTCTAATTCTGCTTTGTCCATACTTTGGAGACACTAAAATGTTAGGCAAAGCAGCAGGCAATCAAGCTTTGTTGGAGGTGAAATGCGCACACAAACACACACGCACGCACACATATTTGCCTCAGGGCCTGAAACAGAAGACACGGGTCTTGTCTAAAGCTCCCTTAAACTGCTGAAAGTCCTTCTAGAGCTGAAACATCCTCCTATCGTCATGCTGGGACATTTCACGGCACGCCAGAGACCTTATGCTAATCCTGCCGGCATGGGAATCATTATTGATAGGATCCTAATGCATTACCTCAGGGTCCGCTTATTGTTGGTAAAGATTATTATTTAAGAGTAAACCAAAACCCAGAGAAAGTCTTGAGTTTCATAGAAATTTATCAAAGGAAAATGTTATTCTTGGCTTAGCGTGATACCACTTTGAACAGCGCAATTGAAACAAACTGTCCTCATCGCTGCACTCAGTACCCACCAGCAGTTCATTTGGACACAGTTTATTATGTGCACCAGTGGAGGAACCTGACTCTCAGGGTGAGACGATTTACCCTGAGTCACTTTCACTCATTGTTTATACTAGCTTACTTTGATTGCACATCAGTATTCCTCTTACTCTGCAGAAACTGCAGCATCAGAACTTTGTCCATGTTCACATAGTCTACATATGAGTTAATGATTCTGTGCATCTCTTTATCTGGATTCTGTTGACTAAGTTATATTGATTACTGAAGTCAAACATCTTCAAAAAACTGCTTGAGCGCTGTCAAAGGACTGCTCTCCACAAATTTAATTTTGTAAATGCAAACAGATGTACATCATATTGTTTGCTCTCTTTTTTTTCTTCTTTTTTTTTGAAACACAACAAATGTACCATTGGTTTAATTTTCTTTGTCTTCTGTGTTATATTACTAAAACTCTGATTTTATATGTGTGTTTTCCAGGTGCAGTTCTGCTGGTCAGTGTCCAGGGCATAGCTATCAATGTGGACCCAATCGTCTGCACATGGCTTTTGTATCAACCTCATAGAGCAAGCAGCAGACAGCAGCAGCAGGTACTTGATCCATCTTCTCAGACAGTCTGTCTGAGATGCCCAGAACACCTCACCCAGAGTGTGCAGAGGAGGCTAGTCAGATATCTGAACCGCCTCAACTGGCTGCTTTTGATGTGCAGGAGTAGCTACTCTGAGCCCCACTCTTCACCTTATCTGTAAAGGAGAGGCCAACCACCCTTCAGAGAAAGCTCATTTCCGCCACTTGTGTCCGCAATCTTGTTCTTTCAGTCACTACCCAAAGCTCACGACCACAGGCGAGGGTGGGGATGTAGATTTACCAGTATACTGACAGCTCTTTACCACGATGGACCGGTGCAGCGTCCACATCACTGCAGCCGCAGCCCCAATCGGTCTATCAATCCCCTTTCCCCCCCACTCATGAACAAGACCCCAATATACATAAACTTCTCCACTTGGGGCAATATAAAGTTTTGGGGTTGTTACTCAAAAAAGTAATATATTACACATTACTTGTTACTTATTTTAAAGTAATCCGTTATGTTATTTAATTACTCCCTGAAGTTATCAACTGTTTACACTGTTTGGGTGAGACCCTCATTCACCTAAACTCCACCTTTGTATGGGCATTTGTAATTTGCATTTGTAAACTACTGGCAGTATGTACTGCACTCACACAGTTAGTCTAAATAAGCACCTGAAATGTCTCTAGTTCTTCCTCTTTCGGTCCCGCCTTCTCTTTCCCAACTATCTTTTTCCATGTGCTCTGCTCCCTGTCTTCCATCCAGTCTCTCTCTATTTATTTGACAGGGGTCGTGGTGATGGTTATGGACATTGAATGCTCTGTGCACACACTTCACACACACTTGTAGACAAGTAGACGAGCTTAGTCTGATTGTCTGGGATATAGCGCAGGTTCACTCCATAAAGCCACATAAATATATAATGTCAATGAACATATACTGTAATACTTTTTTTTCCCCCAGTGAGTTGCTCTGTTTTATGCCCCTTGCAGTTTTGAAAGATGTGTGTATGAGTCCAGCAAAGAGAGGGAGTTAATTGCACCGACTGCTTTTGCTGGAGGTTGTTACAGTATGGGGGTAAACACATGCTATGAGTTGAACCACAGCCAGTGTGAAGGATACACAGCACCGGCTGCTGTGTGTGTGTATGTAGAAATGCTGCAGTGTGTTACTGTATGAATGTCTACCTCAGCTGCCTGCCAGGGCCACTTCTCAAGGCCTGACTGGTTTAGACAAGACCTTCATCTGAAGGCCAGTCAACAGCATGTGAAGGACAGTGGAAAGGACACTGACTGTTTGGGTGAAGATGGCAGGAACTGCTGAAAAATAAGGAAAATGGGGCAAGAAAGGGAGTATTTTGAGGTATGGCCTAAGAGGGAAGGAAGTACAGTATGTGTGACATATGGAGAACTTTTGACTTTATAGAAAATGAAAAAGTGGAACTGAAGAAAAGCTGATGAACTAATGAAGTGAGAGTGAGCAGCAGAAATCTGATAAATGCAGTACAGGGATGGTTGGGGAAATGGGTATTGAAGAGAAAGGGAAGAAGAGGAAAAAAGAAGGTTGAGAACCAAATAGGCATTTAACTGGGCTGTTTTCAACGCTCCCACACCATCTCCAGCACTCCATGTGTGTGGTAGAAAGAGTTAGCTTGTATTATGTCATGCCCAAGGAATGAGCAGTGGTCATTGGGTACTTTACCTGCCTTTAAGCATAGACATATTTTCCATGAAGTGTACATACTAAGGGATGCAAAATTTTATAACGAGTTTGATTTTCTCTCACACATGAAACAAAAAAGCAGTTATATTGGCTCTTCTCTGTAGTATTTGTGCAATCTATGCTCTTTAAACTACTATCACATTTATTAAACACTCATTTGTGTGTGTTTTGTGCAGAATGGCTTTGGAAAGTAGACACAATTTTCATTTCAAACACCACTTTGATCAATGGACCTACAGTATTTTCTTCACCAAGTTTCAAGAAGCTAGAAAAGATTTGGCATTGTACTTCAGTCAGTAGCTTCAGATGCTAATGTAATTTAGGGGGGCATTTTTAATCTTAACCACAACCAGCATTTGGGTCCCAACCTAGTCACAGAAAAGCAACTGCATCAGTGTGTGTGTGTGTGTGTGTGTGTGTGTGTGTGTGTGTGTGTGTGTATGTGTGTTTACACAGGCTGCAGTACGTGTTTGGCCTGAGGCCTTGTGCAGCTGCATCATAGCCGAGTGGTATTGCTGGCTGATGCTAATGGGGTTTCCTTCTAACAACCTTCCACTCCTTTGTCTTTCAGCCATCTCTCTTGACAGCTGTGTGTGTGTGTGTGTGTGTGTGTGTGTGTGTGTGTGTGTGTGTGTGTGTGTGTGTGTGTGTGTGTGT
>JAVDPK010002216.1:1204639-1214695 GCA_034780415.1 Cichlasoma orientale
ACAAAGTTGGGAGCATGAAATTGTCCAAAATGTCTTTGTATGCTGAAGCATTAAGAGTTCCTTTCACTGGAACTAAGAGGCCAAGCCCAACTCCTGAAAAACAATCCCTTCTCTAGAGTCCAGTGGCGGCGTGCTTTACACCACTGTATCTGACACTGTCTGTAGCGACTGACTCTGCAGAAAGTTGGTGACCTCTGCTGACCCTCTCTGTGATTTTATGTGGCCTACCACTTTGTGGCTGAGTTGCTGTCATTCCCATTTACTTCCACTTTGTTATCATACCACTAACAGTTGATTATGGAATATTTAGTAGTGAGGAAATTTCACGACAGGACTTGTTGCACAGGTGACGTTCTATCGTGGTACCACGCTCCTGAGAGCGACCCATTCTTTCACAAATGCTTGTAGAAGCAGTCTGCGTGCCTAGGTGCTTGGTTTTATACACCTGTTGCCACAGAAATGATTGGAACACCTCAATTCAATGATTTGGATGAGTGAATAAATACTTTTGGCAATATAGTGTATTTCTCTCTTATGCTATGGTAAAATATTGAAGTTTAGCTCAACCCAGTCCAGCTTTGTGCTCCCTGTTGTTGAGGCCATATGGCATCCAGGGACTTCTGTTAGCTGTTAACTGATTACCGTCTTTTACATACAGATGCATATATAGCATCTCATGTCCCATTATGGTAAGCTGAATTTCCGGTTTGCCTGCTAGCTGGCTGGATGTCCCTGTCTAAGTGTCTAACTGGGAAGTTAAATGCTCCCATTGGTTGTCTGTTTGCTACATCTTGACTGGACCAGTTAGCAGAGACCACATCACAACTAGCCCCATCTGAAGCACATCAGGAAGTGCTGACAACTCTCTGACAGGCCTCCTCTTGATGCAAGAGCTGGACATCACGGTGTGTGCACATATGCGTTTCTCTGTGCATAGTACTCATGTGGGGTGCATTACTGCATGGTACATATGGATATCTTTTTGTTCAGTAATGTGTTAGGCTCAGTTTTGGCAGATTAGCCACAGTATGTGAGTATTGCTGGGAAAATGCTGGCTTCATGTACCCAGAGTATTAATCAAAAATGGTTTTCATCAATTATTAGGATTTTAGGCTGACCACAGTTAACAACAACTGATTTCAAGTATTGCAGTTACATCACTCTTGAAACATTAGTGTCTCCTCTTACTGTAGTTTAAGTCAGATGCAAACAAAGTTATGATTACATTTAAATGTCAACAGGCTATCATGTCACATGTCACAACGAGGATCATAAATTAACTAGATTCCAATTTCGTATGCGGTCATTGTTATACTGTTGTAAATGCGTGCAGGTCATCACAGGTGCAGAGAGGTTTTCTGTCAGTGGGATTATTCATTGTGGGCAACGTGGCAACTCACTTGCAGGGTTTAGTCACAGCTGAGTCATTCTTTAATTGGAATAGGGCTTTAAGGTGCGTTTCTTTGAGCATGTAAACAATAACTATTGAGGCATAAGTGAAACAACTCTTCTTAAGTCATCTTAATTCCTATTGCTTGGACCACACAATCTGATGTCATTCAAACATGAAAGAGAGCCTGTGCATTAAAATAATTCTCCAGAACCTGCGTCTCATGTCAGAACATTGAGCTGTTTACAGTACTCTCACAAAAGTTAACTCAACCCTCTAATAGTTTGCTGAGCCCGTCATTGCCTCCACTTTCCTCTGTCCCCTTCGGCTGTGTGACTGGGACCACACCACATACTGTAGCAGTAATTAGGAAACACTCTGTCCTGTTGACATGGGAGTGGAAGCGAACCAAACCGAAAACCCCAACAGCTGGTACCCCAGGTCTTGGATATCCCCAAACTTGAATTACTCCATTTATTTTAGTGTGGTGTAAACAGAATACCTAATGGCTCACACTTCTGCTGCACATGTGCCCAATTTAACATGCGGGGCTTTCTTTCTGACTTTTACAGAAGTGAGGAGCAGGAAGGACAGAAAAAGGTTAGGTTAATGAGACTGGGGGATACAGAGTTACCAAAGTATTTATTATTCTACAGCTTCTGAGACCACTTAAGACTGTTTAAACAGTACAGGGAGATGTGATAGCTAGTGACTCTGTAAACGCTTTTTTTTTTTCAACCCCACAGTACTGGTTTAAAATGTTGTTATGGTGCTTTGTTGCTGTGGCATTCTTTTCTTTAATCTTATACCTTCACATTCACAGTGACAGACAAGCACATTAAGATCTTGCATAGATGCTAAACTGTGTTCATTTTAATAGGAATGAGATTCAAAACTATTAATGCAAAAAGGGAAAATGTACAGACCACTTGGGGGGGGGGGGGTAACATCTGTAGTAGTTTACTCCACTGGTGTCACCAGTACCGTAATTAATAAATGGAATTCTGCATTTTAATTTTCATGTCATGCATGTTGATCATTCATCTATTTGTTTGTTTTAATGCTTTTTGCTGTATCATCTCTACCTCACCTCAAGAAAAAGCACAACTTAAAAAACTACACTCATGCATTTTTATTAGAGTCTCAGTCTTACTTGAATATCCAAGCTTATGTAATGTCTTACACACATCCCTCTCAAGGTATAAAACCAGAATAGCAGCTGGAAAAACAGAACATGCACAGTTTCTATTTGTAGTTTTATGCTGTAAAATCGCTCTTTACACCATATTTGCCCTTTAACATAGTTATCATAGATTCCTGGTGATGTCCCCTTATGCATGGCTAAAGTGCAGATTATTATCCATGAGTGTCACACTCTGTTTTATCTATGATATGTTGACTTATCTGTGATTATGATTCTATGGTTCTTTGACTCAAATTACGTACAGTCTTAGCTATCAACGTTTTTAAGGCTCTCTTATGGCTTTAGGAATAATAGATGACACATGGATTGAAAATGGCCAAGTTATTATTCATAAATAATCCAGAGCCATCAAAGCACTAAATAGACTGTCAATGACAAAGTCAAACAGCTGATATTGAAAACAGAAAAGCTTGCTGGCTCATAGACAAAAGGAGTTTACACATTACCTATGCTAATCACTGCTTGGACAAACGAGGGTCTCAGTCTTTCACTCGCTAAGAGCAACAGAGCCAGTGTCCATTGCAACACGCACGGTGAACTCAGAGTGTTGTGTCCAGCACAGATCATCCTTATTGTAGATGCTTTGAGGAACTTTGTGCACTGCCCTGAAGAGGCAGCTAAGTTTCTTAGTCATGAAGTATGTTTTGTTTTTTAAATAGTCACTTGACATCGGGCATTGTGCGAATGTTACTTAAGTTGCAGTGGTGTGAAACATCTTTAAATGCTTCTTGCACTCATCCTTGGAGCTTCTCGTGCTTCTCCGGTCATTGCGATGTACCACATCTCCTGAGCTTTTCACTTTACCTTGTGGTTTCTTACCACCTCCTCTGTCCTATGTGTTTACCCTCCCTGCTTATTTCCTACTCCTCTCCCCCACCGCTCAGCCATAGTCCTTTTCATCCAATCATCTCCCCTTCTCCACCCTATTCTCCTGAGGACACCCATGTTCTTTTTTGGCCCTGATAATAATTGCAAGTGATCAGGACGGTGATTCTATTTCAGGAATTTTAAAATGATTCCTTCTATTTAACACATGAATGTGTTCAGCACTGGCAACGGAGCACGTTGCTACCAAAACTGAAATGGGATCTGCTGAAACAGAGAGACCGTTGCCATGGAAAAATGAAGTAACACTGCTCCCTGCAGCTGCCATGCATTAATGAGTAGGATACTTCTTGAAAGAGAAAAAAAGGAGAAAAAGCAGTGGGGTAGAAAAGGTAAAGTGGTGGAAAGGAGAGGGAGTTTAGGAAGCAAGGAAGAATGCGGGGGAAAAAAACGGGCAGAAACTGAGAGTGAAGGCAGGAGGATATAGAAAGGAGAATCATGTGCACTGTATTTGGTGTGGCTCACATCGAGCTGGCCAGATGGTTTCCATGAACAGGATCTGACCCCCGGCTTGAGCGCTTTGTGCAGGCACATTACTTCATCCTCTGCCCCCCCTCCCTTCATCCTATCATCCTTCCATTCAACACCTCATCCTCCCTGTCTGTCAGAACCCACAATTTCCAAGTGATTTGTAATTATAGCTTTAATTTTGGGCCACTTAAAACACCATGTTTCTTTCAGTATTGTGGCGATAAATTGTCAGCTTTTAAACTTGACAATCATCTTACAAATCCTGAGACATGCTGGCTCATCTTCATCATAAGCAATTTGGTAGGTACTGTGCACTAAATATAATTCAGGCTTCTATGCTAGAGCAAGTCTAAATGCATACATTTATATTTACTAGGATGAATCTCAGTGGGAAAAAGTAAAAGTTATCATTTTACAAAAAGATTATATCTGTTTGTTTAAAACAGATGTGCTTAAAAAAAAGTGATTTGATTGACCTGTAATCACCCTCACACACAAAACCTACCCACACACTCCTCAGTGCGTTTTGTCAGAGGTTCCCGAAAATATGTAAAATAACATATTTTTTGACATTTAAACAACACATGCGCACACTCTGACTGGCATCCACATATTTGACCTTATTTATTACAATAAAAACAAAAATATTGCAAAACACTTTGAATGTGGCTGAAATTGTGATAAAGATGAGAGTTAATGATGTAATAGAAAATTAATTGTTGTTTTTAACAGCATACGAAAGTGAATAGCCCGCTTGCAGTTCCTGGTTGTCTAAGTGCTGATTGGCTGAGTGCAAAAAGGTTAGGATTAAGGACAGAAAGGATCTGTTCTAACATTAAGTCTCCACAAAACTCTCTTCAGTGATGTGAAATGGAGAACAAATAAATAAAGAAGGAAGGAAGGAAAGACAGAAGGCAGCACAAAGTGAGGTACTTATGTTGGGAATATAAAAGAAAGTATCATCTGATCTAAATCAAGAGGCTGCTATTCAAAAATAGATGTCACTGTGAGAACACTGTGTTTGTATGTCTGCACACATGCACATGTTGACGGGTGTGTGTGTTAATGTGGATGTGTGGCCAGAATCCCATTCCATCATCTGCTGCTGTGTCAATACACTAATGACCTCAGAGCCATTATAGACACACTCACATATTTGACCCTCTCACCGGACTGCACTGGAAAAGTGCTTACCAAAATTCTCCTGTGTTTTTAGCCTCTTGAATCTCGGCAGTTTAGACACTTGGACCTGATATTCATTGGGAGGAAAAAAAAAAAATCTGTGATACACTACAGCAAGTACACAATTGTCACAGAAGCACACAATTGCTGACAGAATTGGGATGTTTTAAAATTGTCATAGAAAAATGATTTGCACTTCATGCCCTGATCTTTCTGAATGTGTCTTGGAAAGCTCGTTTGGATGTGAATCTGGTTAAATTGTTGGAGCACACATCCACCCTTTGTCTTGGGACAGTGAAGGAAGCCATGCCAAACACAGGTCAAGTCAGATCAGTTGGGGTTTAGAACAGCCAAGTTTGGCCTACTTTACTTGGTCGCACCGCATAAATCAGTAGTGGTGAAAATCTGCCAGAGTTAGCCCTTGAATCCTCTTTTCATCTGTAGTCCATCACCATTTAATCCAACTTGGCCTTTGTTGCATACTGCATAGCATTATCACAGCCACCTTGACTCACTTCAGTTAGTCCAAGGCAAAACTGTCTGGCCATACCACCACCACTGTCGATAAACCAAGCCAAGCTTACTTTTGGCCAGACTTTAGTCAAGCCGGCTTTGTATGTGATGGCTTTATTCTAAGCTGTCAGTTATGCCATGAATCTTGCATCACTTACAATCTAACCTTTAAACCATTCTGCTCCTAACTAATTAGCAGTCTCTCTCTCACCTAGAATAATCAATCCCGTCCTTGGTGTTGCTCAGCCAAAATCAGCTGTTACATCAGTGCACATGCAGTCTCAACCACCCTCTTCAAATATATCCTCAGACATAGTCAGCCCATATGCTTTTTGTATGGTGCCGTGATTGTGTCCGTTTGTGCAAGTATTTGACTACGGTGAGGGTTTTTATCCTACACAAACATGCTCCCATTCAGTCCCCCAAAACCCCAACAGGCTATGCATAGACATAGACTTGGCTATGCCTTGGTTAACTTCCGATTGGTTGACAAGTACAGGAGGAAAAGCGTAGACGCTGGCTGCACAAATGAATAAGACGGGTGAGTTGGAGTTGAGCTATTTATAACATTCAGCATGTTCGTATGTTATAACTTTACTCTTCTTTGGGTCAACAACAGCACAAGCGAGAGTAACCTGGTTCTACCACATACTTTGGACACTGCCTCCATCTGGCAACAGATGCTCTCTGCGGGTAGATGGGCTGTTTGTAGCTGCCTACGATCTGCTAATGCACTGCCAGTGGAGAACCATGTTCAGCCCAGTAGACCCCATCTGTACTGGCTCGCCATGCTGAGGTGGTGGAGGAGTGATTGTTTGAGATCAGGGGTGGGAGTAGGTGAGGCGAGCCAGGCCAGCCGTGCTCCTAAGGCCACTGCTGGATCAATAAACGCAGCGATCAAAGTCGCAATTAACCCACCGCGCTAACACAAACAGCTGGGCCAGCAGAAACAAACAAAGCCTTCATGTCACCTAAAGCGTTTATTTTTGCAGATTTCCACCTCAGCCAGGGAGACCTCCAGAGCTTGTCAGCTTCTGTAAGCAGTGTTAGAAAAGAGGAATGCAGGGCCACAGGGATGGCTGGCTGCCTGGTTGTTCTGCAGTGCCAGGCCACGAACTTATTGCTTGTGGTGGCATGTGGGTGAGATGTAGCCTATCTGTTGTCAGTAGGCATCATGCTTAAATGTTTTTCTCGTGGACACCAGGAACTAAAGTTGCTTTCTGAGGTTGCAGCAAAAACTTTACTCTATCAGTTCACCACAAGATGCATCTGCATAGTGTCATCATCAGGTACACACATTAATCACATTAATAAACAGGGAGACACTATTTATTTATACCATTACACCTACTATTCCAAATTAGGTTTTTTTTCTTTACCAAACAGAAAATGCAGGAAGATGTGAAGAAGAAAGGGGAGCAGAAGGTTAAGAGTGGGTGGGTGGGATAGTGGGTTCTGTACTCTGAGGACCTTCTGTTCATCTGACTGACCATTTAGGAAACACAGTGTCCCGTCTGGTGCAGGCACAGGAAGATTACATTTGGAGAGGTATCAGGTTTTTAAAACAAAGGGATGTGTTTTCCGTTTGCTGCCGATCCTTCCACTGAGATTTTTCTGCTCCAGAGTTGCAAATGTTTTCATTGGGGATGCTGAGAGGGTGTTTCTAATTTCCTCTCCTCTATCTCTGGGTGATTTCCTGTGTGTCGTAGCTTTATTATTGTGTGTAGAAAAAAAAAAGAGGGAAAAATGTGTCAGCACGTATGTGTTTGAGCGTGCAAGCATGTGCGTGCGTGCGTGCGTCCTTCATATGTTGTGGGTCTCTCTACAGAGGGGTGATCTTGACCTACAAAGTCTGTGCTCTGTTAAGGTCTGTACAGAGTTGGAGCATCCAAGTTTCTCTTCCCTGCAGTGATATGAAAACAATGAGCCTAAGAGCGGATTTGTACAGCGCCACAGGACTGATATCACACGTATTCCATTGCCTGGGTCGACTTAGGTGAGGGTGACAGCGGTTGCTTGTAGTGCTTGCACATGTGCGTCATATGATACAGACAAAAGTACAAAAATTGGGATTTTCATGAATGGAAATTTAGGAAGATTCAGATAGCTAATGCTGCAGTGCCACTCTTTCAGTTGAAGCACACTAACCCATGCATACAATGGAGCATTTCAATTTTCTAAAATCTTCTCCACATTTTTAAATACTGAGGGTGCACAGTAGTCATGGTGTTTTGCTTTGTTTTGTTATGATCACTAAAATTTCTAATCCCTCCTTTAGTCAAGGCAGGTCTTTCAATCCTGTAATCTGTCAGTTCATGATTGAAACATCTAACTGTATTCTCTGAATGGCTATCTGTGAATAGTATACTCTTTGCTGCTCTTCTAAGTTGGTCTTAAGAGTAGACAGGCTGTCCTCCATCTAACTCACTGTTCTGTCATTTACTGGCGTGGCCCGGCAGATCCTAAGAGCCTCCTGTGGTTATATAGGCTATTTCCACATGGCCTCAGTCTTTAAAAGCCTGAGTGTGTTTGGCCTTCAGCTTCCTCTCTATTAGAACCTGCTCTGCTGGAACCAGATAAACCGTCCTCACAAAAACTCAAGGGAGAAGTACGACACAAGACAGATCATGCACTCCCACTGCCGCTCAGAAGTGCATGAAGTAAGGGATGCTTTTTGGGGGTATTAAGACTAAAAGATTTGAAACAGGGTCAGCACATGTGGCTGTATTCTGAATACTATCTGATGGTGCAGAGAAGTGATCAGGAATAAAACTGAGCAGAACTACACACGCACAGAAAAAAACAGAGTAGAAGAAGAATCCCATTTTTAGAACTCTGTGATGTGGTGCCAGACAGGGATGAGAGGAAAGAAACAAAGGGAAAAATGTATTTAGGCATCTTAACATTTAATCAAAGTAACCTCAAAATGGATATATTTCCATTTTTTTATGCTTCAAGCTTTTTGTACGTCTGTCTTTTTTCTAGTATTTATTTACTCTTGACTGCATATGGCTTCCTGATCCAGAGTCCACATTCAATTAGAGTTGTGTATTGTAGATCAAAGTGTAAGCAGATCCTTCTTCATTTAGAGGCCTGAGAGGAAGGGCTCAGCACCTAAGTCTAAGGATAAGCATTGGTCACCTAATAAATAACCAGTCTGTCACTCAAAAACGTCAGTTACTCTCAAAAGCTCTGAGGCTTTCTTACTGAATCTTGTTTGTCAGCATGCATACTGAGACTTACACAACTTATATGTGTTAGCCTATCATGCTAAATGGTATACATCCCTACATAATGTTCAGCCAGCTTTTTACCCCAGATGTCATACCACTCACTCTCATCACTGAATGATTCAACCTAATAAGAGAATTTTGTTGCATGCCAAGGATGTGCTGATGAAACACGAGTCAGGTTCATTTTTATGAGCACAAGTGACAAATGCAGTCTGTTCCTCTGTATTAGATTTGCAAAGCAGTGTTCTCGCTGGTGTTGATGAATTATGTTGAAAAGGCAGTCTTATGGACTCCTTTTCATGGTGATTTTACCATCAAGGCAAATCTACAAGGAGTTTGTTGTACTGAACACACAAAACTAGAAAGAAACACATCTTCTTTGGCTCCCTGTTACATCCAGAGCTCATTTTAAACTCTTTCTCTTCACATGCAGAGTCCTAAACGATCAGGCCCTATTTTAACGATGTTAAAATATAATATTATTCCAATAGAGCGCTTCACTCTCAGACTGCAGGCTTGCTTGCGGTTTCTAGTTTCCCGAAGTAGAATGGGAGGCAGAGCCTGTAGCTATCAGGCACTTTTCCTGTGGAACCAGGTCCCAGTTTGGGTTTTGTCCTGTTTTTGGTCTCTCTCTATGCTCTCCTTTACGCTCTTCTTTCCCTTCACCCTTCAGCCAGTCAGGGAAGATGGCCGCCCTTCTCTGAGCCTGCTTTGGTCTGTTCCTGTTAAAAGGGGTTTTTTTTACACTTCACCAAGTGCTTGCTCACATGGGATCCTCTGATTTTTTTTTTTTGGGTCTTCTCTCGAATGTTGTAGGATCTTAGCCTTACAAAATAAAGCACCTTGAGATGAGTACTGTTGTGACTAGGTGGTACATAAAATTATTATTTTAGTTGATTTAATTGAGTGTATTTTTGTTATGGCCACCATACCTCAAAAGAAGCAGTAAGCGCAGTGCCAAGTCCCAGCAAGGGTAATAAAAAGTTCAGGGACACTTGTGGAGCAGCACTTCCTGAGTTCAGATGTTTTAGCTTGATCCCAGAAAGTTTTCCTTTTTTTTTTTTTTGTCGTCATTTGTTCTGTTCAACAGTTTTTTCATTCTGAATCCAAACTGATTTTTTTTGTCTTTAAATAACTGATGACTGCAGTTAGAAGGGGGGGGGGGGGGATATGATCTA
>JAVDPK010002216.1:1214705-1229968 GCA_034780415.1 Cichlasoma orientale
CCCCCCCATATGATCTATGATTGTGTACATGTTAAGTTTTGCACGTGAACATGCATGCACACACAGCGTATGTGTGCGCATGTTTTTGTAAATGTGCAAGTCTGTCATTTGAGCATGTTTTCACAGTAAAATCCCAGCACGTGCAGCCTCATAAGGACTTGATTGGCTTCAGTCTCGTTTTTGTTTAACTGAGATTTCCTGGTCAAAATTGAAAAGTGTTTTTTTTTTTTCTCCCCTATTTTTGAAGTATATTAATGTATTGCAAGTGATCCAGTGATTTATGGCCCCTGAACACACACACGCGTGCGTACACACAAACACACACACATACTCACATTGTCCATCAGTGTTATTTTCCTGACCGAATCTGTTATTAGAGGCAGTAGGTAACTAAAGTATGGTCCCAGGCTGCTGAGTGTTAACTCCATTTGTTATGTTGAAAGATTTTGTTTCACTTTGACAGGACATGATGTCATTGGACAAAAGGAATGGACAATTATGCTTCTTTGATTTTTCTTTTCCCCACTGAATCTTCTATAATAACACGGATATTATATGAAACCATCTGCCTTTCTGAACTTTGGGCCAACTTGAATACAAATCTGAATTTTAATCCCTTTCAAACACCATTCAGCCCCATTTATCCATCTTATAATCAGAAATAAATGTATGAACTACATGATTGTTAAAGCATAGGTCACATACATTATTATTTGTTGGGCCTGAGTCATTTCCAGGGGCTATCTGTCTTGTTTTTGCTGCAGCTTTATTCCACATTACCCTTAAACCCAGTAGGGTAAAGTTGTGTAACAGATATTCCACACTGCAATTATGCCTCTGGCTTTCACATATTATTCGTGCCCATTTCTATTTTTAAATTCATTTCAGAATTTTCCTTTAGCTGCATTTGGAAACGCTGCCTTTCCACGGGTCTACACTAACAGAAAATACATTTCCACTATCCTATTTTGGATAAAAATATAATTTAGTTTGCTGAGCCTTGTGACTGCTCGGTGAGTACTGAAAATGTGGCCCTCTGCCATCCAAGCATGTGACGGAACATAATGAGTTTTAGGTCAGCCTGGTATTCCTGTCAGTTTCCTCCTGTCACAGGACATTGTGCAAGTTTCTCTCTCACACACAAACATACATGAACTTGGCCTGGCCCTCAGTTTGTGGGAGGGGGACATTGTCGCACAGACTAACTGCTTCCAGTGCTGTGTTTATTGGCCTGTTACAGAGCTGTTAAACACAATTGTGTGGAATACCAAACATGACCCTGCACAACCTCAACTGAACTTTTACACCTGAGGGTGAGACATAAAACACGTACATACTCTCACTTTCCACTTTGACCTGTGAATAAGAGAAAGTTTCTTGTATGTTACCATGCCAACCATCATGCTGAACACAGGAATCTCCTCCCCTCTCCTCTCCTCTCCTCCCCTCTCCTCTCGGGTTTACTGTCATCACTTTTCTCTGGTCACAACATCTCGACACAGATTTTCCACCTTGAATCAATGCATGCTCAGCAATGAGAGGGACAAAAGGACAGAGGCATGGGAGGTTAGGGTGATGGAGGGATAGAGGGATGTAGAGCTGGTCAGAGAGAAGAGATGCTGTCAGTGGTTTTGGCAGTCATCAAAGCAATGATGCATATGGGACATTCTGACCTCAGACTATTTCTCTCTTGGATCTGTCAGCACTGTTCAGCAGTTCCAGTGCTCCCCTTTCTTGCCCTTTGTTGCCCCTGTCGTCTTTGTTTGGATACTGTATGTCTGTCTCCCTGTGTGTGTATGAGTCACAGCTCAAACATTAGACCACAGAGGGGGAGCCTTGGAAAGGTCTGCGAGGTGACCAGGGTGACCTGCTATTAACGGTAGCACAGAGAACAGGGTGGAGGATAGCCATTCGATTCAGAGTTCACGTTCCTAATAACGTGACACAACTGTAACAACTAAGGATGGGCATTTCAAATTCTTTTTCAATACGCTGGCTGGCATTTTAAGTACATTTCAGCAAAAATTGCGTTGGTTGTGTCATTTGTTTCTGTCTCTTTGTTGGTTAGAAGTTTGCTAGAACTGAAAAATACACATTTCCCAACATTGCATTTGAACATTCTCTCTTGTAACCTGTTGTACTTACTTGGAAAATTAATTGGCACATATATAATTTGTCTATCACACTGTGCATTTTGCTCCAGACACAGATGCAGATTAATGATTCCTAAATATTTTATATTATTAAAAATGACAAATGAATACCAGCTTTAGCAGTTTTCATTATATTTTACTGTGCTTATTTACCATAGTTGTCTTGGATGCAGATTGAACACCTGACAATGTTTGTGCCCCTGAATAGGTATGGATTACCAATTAGACGATTGTATGTGAACTCACTGACCGCCTAGTCTTTAGTTCAAGACCCTAATAAGATATCTACTAACCAGTACAACTATTTATTCTTTTGGCATAGTAATATTTGTCTTTCTGTGCTGTTGTTCAGCTTCTAGAAGTCGGATTAATCACCAAGGCCCCACTGGTCCCCAGTACATGGAATGCTTTGTAGACCTAAAAAACTGTTGCTTTAATCACCATCCTCTGATGGCCTTGTGCCCTGTTGCTATTTGTAACTGCAACATGTTTGTTTCTGTGTGTTTGTGGCTTTTATTAGCTGTC
Organism: Cichlasoma orientale; assembly: GCA_034780415.1. NCBI lineage: Eukaryota > Metazoa > Chordata > Actinopteri > Cichliformes > Cichlidae > Cichlasoma > Cichlasoma orientale. The sequence continues at coordinate 1,217,384 of JAVDPK010002216.1, forward strand.
ATCAAGGGGGAATGAAAGGAGAAAACAGCCAACCAAAGATTAGTTTTGTATCACCCAGATTTAGGACTGACATGCCATTTTCTTTTCCATTACATACTCTGCCTCTTGAAGCATTTTGTGCCTTTTTGCCATTGCATAAACATCCAGAAACAGTGGTCGGTAAGCCTAGTGAGTGTCATTCAATTGTCTAACTTTTCCTCTGTTGTCATATGTGAGATGTTAAATGGCTATTGTTAGTATTTTTCTATTTAATGTGGCAAGAAGACTGGAGCTGCCATGCACCTGACATCATCTTTGTCATTATAAAATCATGAGCAGACGCCATTAAGGTGTTATATGTATTTTTGTACACATTCACTGTAGCAGGTATGGTGGTGCATATGCAGGAGCCTATTTTTGTTTACCCCGTTATAGTTGCATACGACACCAAATGACCTATTTGAAACAGCAGATGCTTAAGTAGAAGCTTTAATTTATATCCATTATATTTATATTTATTATGATTAAACTTTGTATGCATTTTTTTTCTCGAAGTAATGGGGTTAAGCTTTTGGTAAATACACTCAGCCATGTGGTATAGCTTCAAACTTACGTTTGAATTAGAATTGAGCTTTGTTTTATATTAAATGAGCCCGAACACGATCCAGCTGTTTAATCAAACCGTCAATTAATGTGACAATTCCGATATTGGTAATTAATTAATGTAGCGATTTCCTTCTGTGTGTCACATGGTGGTTGAAACAAACACCTTCTCTGGATTCTAGTTAAAATAATATATAGATAGCTGAAGCCATTGCTGCTTATTTCTTTCTGTCCTTGTGTTCCTTATACCAGCACACCCATCAGCCAGTATCATTGTTCAGTTGATATTTTGATGGTTGAGGACTTTGGTGTATATATATTTTTATATATTCAAGATGTCCAGCAGGAGAGCATTAGCGTCAGGCACTAACCTCAAAGTGCAGACCAGAGTCATGGTGTTAAAGCCGGCAGTTTCCGTATGTCTGCCTGCTTTACAGCTTAACCCTGCTTAGATCTGCAACAGCCCAGGCAGTGTCAATTAATTTTTTTTCTCTGCATGCCAGCTCTTAAAAAGGCCAAAGCCTTATGTGTCACTGTGCAAACGTGTTCCGATTTCAAACCACCCTTTAAAGAGTAATCAAAAGAGGAAGCAGAGTATGATGAAGGTGTAACCATATCTCTCCCTCTTCGTCTCTGTCTCTCGCTCTCCTCCTCTTGATCTGGCTTCCATGGTCTTTTTCTCTCTGTCGCCTTCTCTCTCAGTTCCCATGAAAACTTGGAGAAGAGGCTTCCAGGCCCCTGCAGTTTTAGCCAAAGATCGTACAAGTGCATATGCACATTTTTTTATGGAGAATGTGTGTCTTTGTGTGTGTAACATATAAGATACACCAAACATATCTTACAGTATATTACTTGCTCATGAAACCAAGGTGCTCATAGAGTATCCACATCCGTAATAAGTGAGACTGAGAATTAACATTTAAATGCAGCCCAACTGTCTGTGTGTCTGTCTGGCAGAAGTATACACACATGTACACACAAAAGTATCTGGCAACACCTGCTGTCTGCCCCCTGGACCCTGCACTCCTTTCCTTTTCATTAACTGGGCCTGTAAATCTGTGGAATTGTGGTAAAATATAAAAACACAAAGCAATATTATGGCTCAGAGTGGTTGCTTGCGCTCTTGCCGGCTACTGGTTACTGATCTAAAGGCTTCACATTTTTATTTTATTTGTTTATTTATTTGTGTAATTTTTGGGTGAGCAAATATGTGTGACATAATGCAGCTGGAATCTTTTTATAAAGACTTCAATATTTAACTGACGAAAGCTCAGAGTTGTTGAAGGTGTTCTGTTTTTATGGTTGTGAATTTCACAGTGGTTTTAAAAGGAGTCTCAAATGCTGCTTTTTAGCATGTATGACTAAATGTAGGATTTTTCCCTTTTTTAAACCAAGGAAAGTATTGTTAAGCATGTTCAGGCTTTTCCAGCAACACCCAGAGTGTTGCACAATTTTTTCTTACATCCTTTCCATCGCAGTCCAAGTCTTGTAATGCTGGCACAAAATCCTGACCCTTGAGCATTTGGTTAGGATAAAACAGGTGCATGTTTACTGATCAAGTGAGTCAGAATTGGCTAACATGATTTCATTTGTCCCTTTTTTTTCTCCCTCTTTTTCAAGTTGGAGCTGCAGTCGTGCTGCGTGTTCCTCCCCAATGACAGCCTCCCCTCTCCGAGCACCATCATCTGTGGCGACATTCCCGGCACTGTGCGTAGCTGGTACCACAACCAGACCTCCATGCCTGGGACTCTGGTTGTCTGCCTGCCTCAGATTAGTATCCTCAGTGCTGGGCACAAGTATATGGAACCACTACAGGAGCTCCCCTTTGTGGTCTCAAAGCCCATCTTGGAAGAAGGTAGGCTTTCATAGGGTATCTAATAAAATCTGAACATTAATTAGCATTATTGAAATACTTGGACACACACACACCCAGATACACAGTGAGAACAACCTGATGTCAAAAAGAGTGATATGAAAGTTTAAATGAGGAACGGTGGTTGAGATAGGTGCACAAGCTAAAAACGGAAATCTTGGAAAGTTAATCCCAGTTGGTGGAAAAAAGGTGACTTAACCACTTAAATAATTCATTTTCTTTTATTAATAATCAAAATGCATGATTTCACAATAGTAATAGGCTATATAATGTCAATTCATCATCATTATAGTCTTTTCAACACTGAGCAAACCTTTGACCCACTGCTACTCATTTACCATGACAAAAGACAAACAAACTTAAGTAGCGCGACTTTGAGAGATAGATCGTGCACATGTGGTGTGCACACCTGGTAGAGTTGACACAGGCAACACTTAGATGGCTGAGCAATGTTTTCTCTTCAGAAGAAGAAAAAGGGGGGCACACTTCTTTTCTCCAAACTTTTTAATGACATCAGCGTTGGGCATACAGATGTAAAAAAACAGAGGAGAAAGAAAAACGACAGCAAAAACAGTGACATCAGCTGCCTTGTCAATGTTGCAGTGAAAATTAACAACCCTTGCTTTTAGTAATTCATTCCTACCCTTTGAAATGCTCCTCATCCCTCATATTCAATGCTCAGGATCAAAGCAGCCTGCCAAGGGCACATTGGTAAAAGTGCTCTTCATGGCCCTGGGATATTGAACCTGTTCCTCATCCCTGTAAGATTGTGCTACCAGGGTCAGCAAGTTAATTGGTTCAAGCACTCCCAGTGCTGCGTCTCGTCTCAGGCTCACAGATTTAGTAAAGGCCTTCATTTTACGTTGTGTTTGGGATCTCCTGCCTGCTTAATGCATGTCGAGTACTCAGTTGGAGATAAGACACTATTCCATAGTGCTTTTCTCTCATGTTTTCCATGAAGTTCTTCTCATGTACAGTAAAAGCTTGAATTTAAAAAATATTTTTTTTAAATTCAAGCCATGCCACTGTCTGTTTCATGGTACCCATATATGGTGAAAATGTAAATAAGGATGTTCCTAAACATATATGGGGTATCCTGGAATCAGACTGTCATAATCTGGGGAATTTGCTCTCACTGGATTTTAACAAAAAGGAAGAAAAGTGATGATGAGGAGACGGTCACTGCAAATAATAAAATAATAGTAGCCCCTCATTTCAGCTGTATCTTTATGCTGTTACCAATCACAATTCCATCTGCAGTATTTAAGTGGTGTGATGATGGCTCTGTACTGTAGTGGTTTACACATTTACCCAGCAAGCAGAAAGTTGTTGGTTCAGTTCCCACCGGAGACCCCAGTCCCCTTTTGCTTGCTTCTTCTTCTTATGAGAAAACCAAACTAAATCTTATCTTATATGGCCTATGATTCATACTCATTTTAAACTGCACAAATATGAAAGTAGATATGGTTATACTGGACATACATTAGAAAATTAATTCTCTCTTAATCAAAGTGATGAATTCTCTCAAAAAGAAAAGAAAAAAGACTGCTGTCTGTGATAGATTAAGAAGGAACCCCTCTTTGGGACCTTTCTTAGGAATTACATAATGGAGATCATAAGGTGGTCCTGGGGTTTAGTGATGCAATGTGCCACCATTTTTAGTCTGTTTAAAAAAAAAAAAAAGTCAACAAATCACTAAGAAAAGAAATTAAAAGTGAGTAAATGTAATCTGTGCATTGTAATGTTTTTGCTTTGATTATCACTCACTGTTATTTTCAACCATTCTACTTGTCAACCTTTTCCAGGACTCTTCTGAATTTCGCTTTACCTCAGTTTCAGAAATAGTTGGCTTGAGCTCTTTGCTCTCACATCACGTAATGTCTGTCTCCTCTGTGTGTGTCTTAATCTTTGCCATTTGCTATATACGTACTTGTTCTTGTACTGTTTTATAACTTTTCCATGTCTTCATGAATCCTTTTTTTCTTTATGTGTAACTGCAGGTGATGCCTTCCCATGGACAATTAGCCTGAGTCAGTTCAGCATATACACACTGCTGGGTCAGCAGCAAAGCCTGAGCCTGCTGGAGCCTATGGGCTGTACTTCCACACTGGCTGTCACATCCCATAAGCTGCAGAGCTTTTCTGAGGGAAGGCACTCCTTTGTAGTGTGCCTCCATGTTGATCTACAGCCCGTCCACGTCAAGTGCTCCAACCCTCAGGTCAGTCAGACAGTCCTCAAATTCACAAAGTAGTCATTAGAATTACATGTATATTTATACAAATCATCCCCCTGTAAACTTTCCTGAAATATGAACGCACGAACCCTGGCAGGAAGAGCCTGCCTCTGCATGATTTTCTGATATAGATTGACTCCAGTAAACAAACTGCCTCATCTTCTGAACTCGTATAATTTTCATGAAAATGGAAGTGTAAACACGAGAGTGTTGCCTTGTTTGTTTTGGTAAAACATTTTGAGGTCTCAGTCGAGACGAGTGGGGAACTGCAGTGCTCATCATCATTGTTTTACAGCGTGTTATTATGTTTTAGTGAGATTGTGATGAATACGGACGGACTGGAAACAACATGTTTGTCTCCCTGTTAGGTCCCTGCGTTGTTTTTCATTTCTCTCTTACAATCACATCTACATGTACCATTACACATGTTTTGTTTTTTTGCAATTGAATTAGCTGTATTGAATTAAGTTCCTCTGTAAACACTTAATTGGGTCAACCTTTTGAGCGGTCACATTGTTAAATGTCTTCGACCACAGTGATGAGCCATGGTGATATTGAGGGGAATTGGTACCAGAAACGAATTAAAGGCCTTAATCTGCTCGTGGTGAAAAGTTTCCCAGAGAGGAGAGCAACTTTATTGAGGGAAAGTTTCTTTTCTTGCTTCTCTGTTCTCCCTGTCAAATAGACTGTCGGTGTCTGGCAGCGCTGGGAAGGCTTATTGTGATTATATGATGAGTCATTATTAGTTTTTGGATGCTACAAAAAAAAAAAAAAAAAATCTCTTTTCTTTCTGTCGTAATTCCTCTGCTCTCTCATCCCATCTGTTCACCTCCCTCTTTTCTTTCTCTCTTCTGTGTAAAATTTCTGACTTGAGGGGGGGTAAGAAGCTAATGCAGTTTCAAGTCTCACTGCAGCGTTTTAAGAACCGCTGCCAGAGCCACCCCACCCTCCCCAGAACAAAAGAGACCTCACACTACTTGATCTTCTTTCTAATTAGCATTGCCATCTGGGGAAATATATATGGGGTTGTCAGAACGCTGCACAGTTGCTGTACAATAAGTATGATGATTGTTGGATTTTGGGGGTGAGGTTACAGCTGCAGTTTCAAAATAAATAAATTATAACGCTGATTTTGAAACATGAATCCATTTAAAGCAAACAAATAGCACCAAAAAAATTTGGCCACTTAAATTTCCCCGTGGCTATTCGACTGCATGTTTGTGACATTAAGTCAGATTTTCCATTTCCATTACATGATGAATTACTTCATAGCACAAACAAAAGTATTTTTAGACAGTGTGCTGAAACAGTCAGGCCTTCAAGTAAACACTGTGTTGCATTTTCACAGGTAGCAACTGGCATCGTAGTCACATTTTGCACAGTGTGGCTCAGAAAGATGTAAATATGACACATAGTTTATTGCTTTTCAGTATTCACTACTACCCAAAAGTTTGGGGTGAAAAGTGACAAGGTGCAATACAGTATAGCATGCCCAACAAACCACTCTAACCTTGGATTGGGAGTCTGGACTGGAGGGGATAAATGTCTCCAGATTACATTAACAAATTGATTGCCAGAAAGGCCGGCAGCTTTATACAGATGGTGCTTTGATGAACAAATCAAAGTTTGAAGGGCAGTGTTATTTTTTCTGGTATCAATCACTATTTCTAAACTTGTCAGTGTCCTGACTTTATTTACCACTCAAAATTAGAATGAAGATTAATCAATATTACGTTTGTTGTTGTAGCACTAAATAGTTTTTTGTGAATGATCCAGGTGACTGTCTGAGGGGGTTAGTAGCTGTACTTTTACATTATCAGGACCGCATTGAAATCAACACACACACACACAGCAACTGTTTGCTTTAACCTATGACACATAACTGTACAGCATTTCAGTGAACAGATATGCACGCACACATACACACACCTGTTCACATGTGCACGAAAGTTACCACACATACTCAATATGTCTTTTTTTTTTTTGAAGTTTCTATTCACAAAAATGACATATTGTCATTAGATAAAAGGATACAACCACTCGCCATCTGCGTGCTCTCCTGTCCTTCTCCATCTGTGTGTTTTTATGAATGACTGTTGGAAGCCTCTGTTCAGTCTCCAGTTTGTACTACTGCACCCTAACAGGCCTCCTGATCTGCAGATGACAGGCCTTTGGAGAATCCAGGTCTCCAAATGTTCTGCTCTCTTCCCAAACTCATGAAATGTAGCATCTGTATTATAAGTTCATGTAAGTGTGTATGTGTGTGAGTGCGTGCGTGCGTGTGTGCGTATTTTTTGTGGCCCAGCCTACCCACTGTCTTAACAGCAGTAGCTGAGCTAAACCGTCTGACCCTGCTAAGCAGAAATATCAGCAGCAGCAAGTTGATATAGGACAGAGTGAATGGCAGAGGGAAGGTAGGAGGTGAAGGACAAGAGAGAATGAAAATCAAGGGTGAAGATCAATGATGGAAAGGTGTTCAAGATCTGCTTAAAGTCTCATCATACAATTAAGGACAAGTATTTATCCCAGATGCTAATGCAGAGTTCGTGTATCAGCTCTGTCATTCATCTTCATGTTGATCTCACTGTACACACATTTTCCCTTTTTTCCTATGCTCAGCAGTCTTGACTCTCTTCTTCCACATCTGCTACTGAGTGCAGTAGGCCTTGTTGTGCTTGATTGGAGTTCCAGGCCCCAAACTCTCAGAGAAGGGAGCATGGTGCTGTACCTCCCCTGCCGGCAGTGCGCTTTGGTTGGGTATGGCAAACAGCTGTTGGCCCTGTCCCTGGACAGCGGCTGAATCGGCGTAGCAGCTCTTCCTGGACATGTTTGAAATGGCGCAGCTGTAATGTATTGTGCTGCTTCTAATTTGATTTATGATTATTTGTGGAAGACCTCCCTGCAATGTGTGCGCTAACAGCAGAGCATGTGTGCGAGCGAGACACTGAGCGTAAAAATGTATTTGGAGTCTATTTTGTATGTGTGCTCATGTGCCTGTGCACCTTTAAGTTTAAGGGACCCTCAGTGGTGGGGGCTGCGGGGTTAGCTGGCTGCAGAAGCAAAGCATTCGAAATCCAGAAATTAGCTCACTGTGAAAGCGTGTTGCTTTTCTCCCTTCTTTCCTCCTAAAAAGCACTGAGTGAATGCATGAATAACTGAACGCATCGCATCACATTCCCCTGCTTTCGTCTCATGTTTTCCACTCTTTTTTTTTTTTTTTGGCTTTGTTGTTGTTTAAAGCTAAGGCTCTTTTTAATGTGAACACATGATAAATAGCTGAGAACACTTGACGTAGGGCCTTCAGTTTTTCCTAATCGTGGTGAGTTTTTTTTTTTTTTAAGAGGAAATTGATGACACAACTTTACTTTCCTCTGTGGGTGTTTCTTTGGGAGTTTTGTTGTTATGGATAACAATTTGCACAGTGAAGCACGTGTGTAAGCATGCTGTGCCTCGCAAAGTACGACCCATCGAACAGAAACACGAACACGTAGGTTTTTAGATCATTCTTGTGAAACGGGTCCTCTCTGAGTAACAAGTACAGAAGCGTGTTAAGTTGGAGAGTGAAAGAATGAGAATGATAGAAGTCCATTTCTGGCTAATATTTCCTCCTTCTCTCGTTCCCTCTCTCTCAGCTTTAACTAGGTTTAGTGTCACATAACAACAAAGCTGCCAAGCCAAATCATGGTAATGGCCTCAGAAGTCAGAACTACATGAGAACTCCCCAGTGCAGCTGTTTGAGTCAGACCTTGGCAAAAAAATACATTTGGTTTCAAATATTACAACTACTTGTGGTGTGTTAGGGTTATCTTTTAAGGCACTAAATTGGCACAGTATACTTAGTGTATTCAAAGAGTATACAGCTGCGTTGGATCATTTGCACACATAACTTTTTCTTTTGTGTATAATGGGATGTTTTTTTCAAAAGTAAGAAAGAGAAACTAATCGGGAAAACTGAATGATGCATATGCATTAACATGTTTCCAAACAGAGTGCTGTTTATGAACGAGGTGACACAGCACAGGCCTCACTTCCTGTTCAAAATGAGCTTTTGTGTCAAACAGTAATAAAATTTCTGTTTCAGTGTTTGGTAAATTGTCTTTGTATTGTTTTCAGTCATATTGCACTGGCCTTGAAAAATACAGTATCTAATCTGTGAATTAATGTTATTAAATGTACATTAACTGTAATGTACTGTATCACATTTCCATCGCACTCTATTTATGACTCCTCTGTTTCATTCACTCTCCAGGTTCAGCTGTTGTATGAGCTCTTCCTCAGCTGGAGCTCAACATGGGCTCGTCTCCAGAGACATGGCATTTTGCGTCAGACCTCCAACATCCCAGACCCGCCTGCCGGTGCTGCTCCATCCTCCCCTGTACGCAGCAGTGCTGGCACCGCCCTGCCTGACACCAGCACCTGCAGCCCCTCTGCAGACTTCGGCTCCCCCACTGAGGTTGGCGTTTCTCACAGTTACATTTTTATTATATCAGTCCAGAGTTTATATGAGCCTGCTCATCGACACTGTGGTTTTTCACCCAGACAAACCTCTTGAACACATGAAATTCATTCAGTCATTCATTCATTTATGTGTGTACTTGTACTTTTTTTTTAATCTTACTGTCCTCACACAGCACAGGTTCAGTCATTTTTTTTTAAACTTTCTTTGTCAGAATCAGTATTCCACCTCTAATGTTGTGCTACTTTATTAATCTAAGACCTAAAGACAGCCTGCCAGCACACATCTTTTTTCCAGCTCGGCGCTGTGAGTCATGCAGTAACAAATGCTGTTTAAGCCATTGTTGTATACATAATTCTGATGCTGATTTACGATTTTAAGTGCAAATATTGTTATTTTATTGTCATAAGTAGCTGAGTCAGTGCTAACACATGCGATTTGTCTGAAAAAAATATGTTTTGTTTGGGAAATATTTTTAGAGGTGGAAAAATATAATCACTGCTTGTGTTTCTTACATTCGTTTTTCTTACCCGGAGGAGGTACTCCAGGCTAGGCCGTGAATGCTGTTTGAGTCGTTTAAGCTGGGGCTGGATTGAGTATAAACTTGCCTTTTAATTTGAGGAAAATAGTTACCTGTACTTACATTTTTCACTCAGACAAAATATCAAAACCAGAAGGATTTTTGAAATGTAGCAATGCATACGTATGCATGTGCAAAACGGGAGAAAATGTTAAAGTCCTGTTTTCTTAGGGAGTAGCATCAAATATAATTTTTTTCTTTTTGTCCTTAGCCGATGGTTATCTCAGCGTTGGTTAATGTGGCAGAAGTTGTTTTTTCCCTGCTGTCTTGTACGGTTGCAATGACAAACTGTGGATCCATGGCCTTGGGGCCTCAGCCACCAGGACATTGAATAATAATATGTCTGTGTTTTTGTGAAGCAGGAATATAGAATTTGTAAAAATGATAATGGGTGCTGGTCAGTGTTGGCATAGTAGAAAATAGTCTAGGATATAATAGTGTTTGAACAGCATCTCCCTGTCAGCACCGTGGGGCCCCGGGGATCACAGTACGACCACCGTACTGCCCTAAGAGGCAATAGTGAGTACATGCTTATGAAAAAAAAAGTGTTTCATATGTCAGTGTGCATCTGCGTCCACATTTGTTTCCATGCTATCGACATGTGGGTGTTCTTGCGTCATTTGTGGAACTTAGAAAAGTGTCAGCAGTTTAGTATAGCTGTGAAGAACTTGGTATAGTGCCTCTATAGCAAGGCCACGGTGGCCCCTGACAGCCCACTTGTCACTGTTTACCTAAGTACAAACACTGGTAGAAGTGTTTAGTCCTCTGGGAGGCCGGGTGATTGAGCAAGAATGTAGAAGCTGTTTTGATAAGTCTCAGCAGTAGTGGCGGCAGTCTCTCCCCAACACACCCCCACCCTTTCTTTCTCTAGCTACATTCACATCACACCCACAAGAACCGCTGCCCGCCTGTCCCCTCAGATATTTCTCCCTCCTTTATCTATAAATATGAAGCATTATATTTATACTATACTATACAAGGGTTCAAGTAGTGTTCATTAATTGACACAGCATAGTATTTATTAAACAGGGGTTTCCCTTTTAGCTGTTTGATTTTTTCGCCCCACTTTTCTTTTTGTCATATTTATTAGTTAACTTTCCTCTGATTTCAGCTTAATGAGATTTTTTTCATACCTTTTGTCACCAACTTGCAGACCTCACCATACCTTATAAAACATTTCATTCTAACCTGACTAATGCCCGACCGCCACAGTCACCTCAAAAACTCTCCTCTAAAAGTTTACCTTCACTGTTAACAAGGACGACTCTCTAATAATGACTGCCGGACATTAAAAAAGGGCAGTGGTGCATTTTCTGAGTGGATAACTTATGTGGAGTTTTGCTGGCGTGGTTGGGTAGAAAGAAAATAGCTCCTACTTGAAGCTGGTCACACCAAGGTTTAACCAATTAATGATTTCTGGAAACTTTGCCACTGAGTTTTTAGCATTTCTTTGATGCTACAATGTGAGTGCCATCTGGTTCCATTACACTGAAGAGAAAGCAGCCATATCTGCTGTCATAATTTTATGACTTGTCCTGGGACTTTTCAAATCCTGGTTCTCTTCTTTTGCTTTCTCCATGTTTTTAATTATTTTTTTCTATTCTGTCTTTCCTCCATGTACCCCCCCCCCCCCAATTTAAGCATTTGACTCTCCCTCTTCTTGTCTTTTACTGCTTCTCTGCCTAAAGTGCTATCATGCTGCTCTCTTATTTCTTTCTGTACTAGTTTTGTTCTCAAAGCTTTCTTTTGCTCTCCTCCAAGTCATCCTTCCACCTGTGCCTCAGTCATTCTTATTTGAATTCTTTTTTCATAATCATCCTTTTTCCTCCATCTTCCTTTGACACTTCCCAGCCTGCTGTTGTCTTCCAGTGTTTGGGTCTCTCTGATGAGCAAAGACAAACTCTGCAGAGAAAATAAACCCGGATCCTCAGCCCGTTTATAGCACAGAGGCCCAGGAATTAAACTGTATACTTTACAACTTGGCTTGCGGAGGTGTGGGAAAATAGCTCCCTCTCAGAAAGTGTGTGATTGTTTGGGGCCCCGATCTGGCAGCTCAGGGACGTAGCAGAGCCCACCTCCACCAAAGCCACACCAAGACCTCACCTTGATAAGACACTGGGAGTTTAACTTTTGCTCTTGTTTTTTTTTTTCTTTTGTTTGGTTTTTCTTTTTTTTTCTTTTTTTTTTTTTTTTTTTTACAAATTCACAGAAATGTTTTGTAATTTGTTGTATTGTTGTATTCTAAATTTCTCATCTTGTTAAAAAATTACAGTAACTAAATCATTGCTGACTGCTGTGTTATATAATATAGAGACTTATAACTTCTTTTTTCGTGCGATTCGGTGTGGCCAAATAAAATGACAGTGAAATACGCGTAATTACTTCTTACTTGTGACTGTTGTCAGTTTCCATGAGAATGAGCTTTCTAAAGATGACAGCAGCAGTTCTGGCCTGGAAGCTAAAGCAGTCGAGTGTCCAATGCTCCAACATAACCACGCTGTAGTACATGGTGGTTGGTTCCCACAGCGCCAGCGACTGGCTCCTGTTTCCACACATGACATTACAGAGTCTAATCCTACCAAATGGTTAGAACTGTAAACTAAACAATCCTAACCACACATACGCACGCACACACACACTCGCGCACACACACGGAGCCATATTTTGACTTCATCTCAACAATAATTAGTCCCCAAATGGCAATTGACAACAGAATATCTCTCATTGAGACTGACGGAACACCATTACTGCTAGGCTCATATTACTCACTGCCAGTCACCGATATTACACACACACACACACACATACACACACACACACACACACACACACACACACACACACACACACACACACACACA
>JAVDPK010002216.1:1239099-1289064 GCA_034780415.1 Cichlasoma orientale
CGCAGGGAGGCGCATCCCATAGTGAGACATCTCACTCATGCTACTCTGAGAACCGGGGTTACGCAAGTAACCTAAAGTTTTGTTTTATATTGTTGTTTTTTTGTTCATTTTTATGGGTGAGGCCAAGTTTTTCAGAATCTGAAGGGGGAAGTGTAAATCTCGCCCTCTAGACTTCTGAAACTCTTCAGATTGATTCCAGTGTGATCCTTGCTCAATTTACTCTTCATAAATTTGGCCCATTCTTTTGGAAAAAGGTCTCAAATTAACATTTAATGGGAGAAAATTAGCTCAAAAAGTGTTTCCCTTTTTAAAGTATTCATTTATTTTCTTACTGGTTTAACCTTTATCTTGAAATCAGCCCAAATAAACAATGAGCTGTAATTTGTCTGGGATATAACTGTGATATAACTCATGACCATTTGTCCTGTCTTACTACTCACCAGACGGCAGCTAAAGTCCTGGAGGGCTCTCACCAGCAGCACGGCTTTCTGTCAATCACCTACACACAGGCTGTCACCAAAAATGTCCGTCACAAACTCACCACTCGGCCTGAGCGGCCAACCCGCAGCAGTGCTACCATTGCCAATCAGCAGGCGGCCACTGACCCGCTGGCAGACGGCTCGCCTCAGTACCTGAGAGAAATCCTGCTGACAGCTCAGCCCTTTGATGTGGTTCTGTCCTGTCCCTTATTGGCCACTGTAGCAGGGGTGTTTCAGGTAGCAAAGAAGTGTCTGTCGGTTCTAATAATTGTGAAGTTTGTTAATGCTTGTCCCACATGGGAAATAAACAACATAAGCATTTCTTTAAATTTTTAATCATGTCTGAATAAATATTGAAAACAGGTCCGTTTTAGGGCAACCGTATAATATAGTTATATAAAGTATTAGGCACAGGAATTGAAATCCTGACTTCATTTAATTTATTTTAATATTAATAGATGAAATATATTAAATTCAAATGATTTAATGCAGTTTGACAGGCCAACAAAACCTTCATCTTCTGAATATATTATCGATACTTCGGGCTTCATCCATTTTCAGGCTACGGTACCGAGACGCTACAGAGAGCGTGGGAAATCAGCAGGTCAGCCAATGAGAAGCCACACATTGACCTCTCGATGTCTTCCTCTCATCTACATTAACACAAGTGTTATCAGGGTCTTCTGCCCTGGAACACAAGACAAACAGATTGCGTCAGGTTAGAGAATGACTTACTTTTTTTATTTGACTATTGCTAAATATTATCTACTTTGTTCCAAATCAGCAATATTTTTTTTCCATTTCTTCTCCCTTGTATGTAGTTTATTTAATTTCATGTGTTTGTGTATTTGTATGCGTCCTAGCAGATTGCCACATGAATAAGGAAGATACCCTGGTGTTGAAGCTGGGTTCCCTCAGTATGGCTCCTCAGGCTGATAACCCACTGACCCGCACTGTGCTGCGAAAAGACATCTACCAGTAAGCCAGACTCTTCTCACTTTGTGTTTTATTCATGTTTATTTTTTATTTTGTTTTGTTTTATTACTTTTATTTATTTATTTTTGCACATATTCAGTGTAATTTCTGACACCTTTCCTGTCATTAAATCTGGTCCCTGTCACTGCGTTATCATATAAGGCTTTGAAAGCACACATATCACTGTGGTATTAAACCTCCAGGAACTACATGCTTGGTAGCCATAGATCAATTAGGATGCCATTAAAATGTGTCTGACCTGAAGCCACACTCTGTAAAACATACTGTGCAGCAGTGTTTTTGGTGTCTGTGTGTATGTGCCTATATATGGGTGCTCATCTGTCTCTGAGGATGCTGGCTGCCTTATTGGGGGGGGGGGGGGGTAGGATGCAGTGGGTAACAGCACCTCTCAGTGGTAAAGCTTCCCTGCAAATGACAAAGAGCAATGAGTGACACCTTGGAGGTCTGCCGTCCCTCCAGCTGAAACACAAGACTGTTGACACAAGCCTCTCGTGCCATGTGGATCAAAGCTGCAACGCAGGGAAAATCTGGACTTTGGAGGGAAATAGTTCCGCACAAAGCACATTTCCCTGCTATAGGCAGCTAAAAGAATCTGGATTGTGTCATAGCTGCCTCAAAACCACAGCCCCACAGCACGTGTGTGTGTGTGAGAGCGAGAGCGCAGTTGTGCGAAAGGGCAGATATGGAGCTGGCAAACACATGTAATGAGGGAGATAAAAGTGGTGCCTAATGCTTTGTGCAGCTGCGAGCGAGATCTGAGTTGATGTGAAATTAAGAAAAAGAAAAAAAGTAGGTGGATAACAAAAGGAAAGGAGAGGCCATTTTAGGCTTCATTGCCACCTTCACTTGGTGTAAGTGTCACATATAGTGTGATTACATAGAGCAAGGAGTCAGAGGGGGTCTTGGCCTCATGGTATGCTTGACAATCAAAGCACGAACGAACAAAATACTGCACTCTGGTCTGCACGGTGCACAGTCTCACTTTTGTATTTGAACCACTGGATTGATCAGTTACCATAGCTATCATCACTGGATTCGCACAGTGTACTGTACTGAAATGTCTGCTGTTTGTTTTGGTACAAGTTAGTACAGCAAATGGGATGTAACTGCTCAATTTCCATGGTAACTGTACATATATTTATTTTGTTGACACGTTGGCTATGTTGTTATCTTGTCAGATGATAAATGATGTCTTTGTGGGCACGGAAAATAATCTGGAGTTTTTCTCAGTTTTTCACCCCAAAAACCAGTCAGACCAGCCATGCAATTTCACCCCATACTGGCCAGTAATGTTTTACCTCTAGTAGTTAGAGGACTGGTGGCTCTGTGGCTGCGGTGCCCACATCTGCTCAAAGACACGGATTCCATCGCATGATGCTCCACCCTAACCTAAGCAGACACACGCTACCATGTGGCTCTACACACGGACACGGTCAGGGGGGGTCAGGGGGGGTCAGGGGGGGCACGTCCGGGGGGGCACATGCAGTCACAGAGGCAATAGCTTTCTGCACATTGTCACGAATTCACACCAAAATGTGCAGTGTACACAAATATATAGGCATACTCTGTGACAAACACTAGCAGCGTGTTTGGCCGTCTATATGCTACAAACACACCCACATTCAGTCATCTTCCAACCTCTGCACACAGAAGCCAAGAGCCACCACTTCCCTCTCTTCAGTGAAACCCAGGAATTATATTGAGCCACTCTGTGTTCATTCTTCCATTCCTAACCAGGCATTATCCTCACCACCTTCACTGTTCACATCTGCCCTCCAATTTAGAAGCATCACACTTATGAGTCACATGATTGATAACCCTGAGATCAGAGACTTGTTGACATAATATTGCCAAGCGCTGTTTTGCAATTTATCTGTGCTGAATCCTACTACGTGTGCTCCCCCAGGTTGCATAGAGAAAGTCATAGGGAGAGTCTGTAATCATGCAAACCAAAGTGTGTTTACAATCTCTAACAAACTGTGGCTATAGGAAGAAATATGTCTGAGAGTCCCGGTAGCCATTTGCTGCATTTCTGTTTAAAGTCTACCACTAATTACATCTGTTGTCACAATTGAATGACTGATCTAAGTAGCTATGCTGTTATTGTCTACTGTACTCGAAATGATTGCCTCACAGTGTCTAAAACCAAGATTTACTGTAATGCCACCCTAGGAGACAAGACGTGAGAAGAGAGAGGCTCGCAAGCTAAAATAGTGAAATGTGTAAACATCTTGATGGAGCTTATCTTGATAATGTTTTACTTAAGCTCTAACACACTTCAGTCCTCCTCTGTTTCTCTTTCAGCTTCACCATATTCAGGGTGCACTGTGTATTTAGCATTTAGGCAGAGATGGCAAAACAAGCCTGTTTGACTGTAATGCCGTAGGGCTAAGTTGATACCCACCACCAGGCTGATTTGGCAGCAATTATAACACCATTTCATTTGATCACGTAATGTATTTTTTCCCCTGAAGGAGTCGGCCCCCAGCAGTTTCTAGACCGAGCTGGAGTTATGACAGGGCTGCGGGCTTCCCCTCTTTCTCCCTCTTCTTCTTCAGCTACAAGGCCGCTGTCAATTTACACAGCTGAAATCATTTTCCCGTCCTGAAAATGTTTTTTTTCCAAGTACGAGCACCAGCCCGGGGATTGTCCAGCACGCTTTCAACCCTGACTTTCTTGTGGTTTGTGCCTCTGTAAAATTTCACATCTTTTACTCCCTGCTCCAATTTTCTCTTATTCTCCCTTTCACTCCCCCCTTTTTCCACAGAGATTTTTTAGAACTTATGGAGCATTTAATTGAAATGTTCTTGCAGGGTGGGGCAAATGGAACCCACCCTGAAATACCCAAATAATGTGTATTTAAATGTTATGTAGAATAAAAAACAAAGGAATTCTTATACAAATATTTGTTACAGATCTTTAGAAAGCCAAGTGAATAGTAGTTGTATCTAAAACATGCTCGGCATTCACTATCCTTTGTTAGTGCACTATCCTACAACAAAGGATAGTGCACGAACTGCCTAATATGAAAAAAGTACATGATTGTGAGATTATCTGGCAAAGCACACAGAGCACCCAGACACCACTGACTGAAACAGGGCTACACTTTAAAATCTCACTATCGCTACACGTGGTTCTCATTTTTGATTTGTGACTCTCTTTTTTTTGTTTGAAAATACAGAAAGATCATTGATTAGTGACAGGAAGAGTTAGACCTAACAATTGCCATTTGTTCTTGTTGTTGCATAAAGCTTTTTGTAAATTTTGTATAAAAGTGACTTAAATATTATTTGCCTTTGCCATGTGTTTGCCTCCCCCATGTGCCTGCTTGCATTCATGTGTCTGCACATGTTTCTACATGTGTATGCATGTGTTTGAGTCTTAAAATACCCTGCGTGTTTCCCACCACCCCCACACCTAGATGACACAGCTCTAGATTCCATCACATATTCATTTACCTCATGCTCTCTCCGATGGAGAGTTATTGAGGATCCAGCTGCCACAATTTTTTTTTTTTGTTTTGTTTTGTTTTGATTTGTGCACATGCTTGTGTTTCTACAGTAACGGCAGGGAAAGCCGTGCATGAGCGGTGATACAGAGTCTAGTCAACATGATGTGGCTGTATCATCATGTACTCCTGTGTCTCTTTCTTCCACATGGACTTTCCAAAGTATGACTTTTCTTCGTGCTCTCCCCTTCTGCTGAATGTCTCTTTTCCCCTGTGTTTCTATGTGTATTTGTTATTTCCTTCCCGTCTTCCGTTTTCTCTCGGTTGCTTCAGTGTTGGTTAGAATGGTCCCACTCCCAGTTCGCTGTGGTCAGTAAGCCAGCTCCTTATTGCTGTTGAATGGCTGCCTGGTTAAAGCCACATATATGTCCTAATAAGTGGTTGTGATGGGGATCTCCCCTCCACAGATAAACACAGCCCAGTGAAGCCAGGACCTTGCCTGTTACTAATAAAATTCCCTGGCAGTACATTATATGCACCCATCTCCCACAGTAGCATCCTTTCCATGGATGGGAGTGTGTGAATAAAGTGATAGGAGGATACAAGTTGCCAAAGAAATGGAGAGAAAAAAGTTTTTACGGTTTCATGATGTTATTTGTGTCCTGTAATAAAAACCGATTTCACTCAGTGCTGGATATTTGTTCATTCAGTTGTAGAAGCAGAGGTAGCATTTGTCTTTGTCTTAGTTTGCAGCTGTAGGTGTAAAAACGTAGTGCAGTATACAACTGCTTATAGGCCTTCAGCACAGCGGCTCTGTTCAAAGGTGCAAACCTATCACAGTGTCAGCAGTCACCTCAGTAAATTCAGCAGTGGTCAGCGGGGTTCACATGCCGCTGCTGCTGTGCTAGTAGCAGGATTAGTTTTATGTATTCTAATCTCATCCTCACATTGGGGCAAAACACCGACTGATCTTCTCAGGTGTCTGTATGACAGCTGCAGCTCACTAACCTTCTTTTTCTTTTCATAAAAAATATCACTCTTTTTGTATGCTCTCAGCTGGTCTCCTTCTTTCTCGTCTTCCTCCTCATCTGTCTTTTGCTCATAAAACCCAGCATTCCCAGTAAATGATTCATTAGATGCTTCAGTGCACACTTGCCTCATCACTCACTTTAGTCGGCTGCCAAGTGCCCCATTTCCCCGTTTGTTTACACCAGCGAAAAGTGCTACAGCTTTGCTTCGCTGCCGCAGCGGAGAAGAGCTTCTCGGGCCACACACAGTGACACCCAGGACCTACTCTTATATACACTGAGTTAATTTAAAAACGCCCCGGCTGCCGAGCAGGTTTAATTATAAACTCCTTTCAGAAGCTGTGACCGCAGTAATGGTAATACCTCGCCAGAATCAAAGAACTCTTTGTTGTGATTGTTTTAAACACCTCCACAGCTCTCCCTAAACGATCAGGTGCATTCATAAGAGGCAGCCTTTTATGCACCAAAATTCTGTTTGCAATACTGCAGTTAAAGAAAGTTTTATGAAAGTCATTACTCCCTGCTGTTATAGTTTATCTCTATATTTGAGCGAGTAAAAACGGTGTCTGTGGGGATTGCCCAGCCAGACGTGAACATTTGAATCAAAGTTCTCTTTTATCTATTTTCTGCTTTACTTTCAGGATTTAAAAATATACTGGATGATCTTTTTTCTAGTATACACTCTTCACTCTTAATATATTTTTTTTTTGGAAAAAAAAAAATTCAGTATGTCATTAACACAGAACTGCGGGCAAAGCCAAACCAACTGAGTAAATCTCTTTAATTGCACCGCTCCTTTTTTTGGCTAAGTAGCTGTTTTGATGTTTTAGTTTGTTCATGTGTGTATATTGATGTCATTACTGCTTCTTTTATGACTGGCTTAAATATATGTTTTTATACCAATTCCTTTTGATACTACATGATTATCTGCGATCTGTTATAGCGCGTTAAAGGCAGATGTTCAATCGTCGTGGTGCGCTTCAGTAACCAGTCTAGGCTGTTATTGGCGAAAAAAGGGAAATGCCACCGAGCCCTGTGAGTACGTCGAACCTCAGCCGACCAACAGAAGAGCCTTACAGCAGACCCACCCCGCAGTCAAGCGTCGGTAAAGTGGCCGATGGTGCGAAAGGTTTTATCAAGAGCAGCGGCGTTCTGTTTGGGCCTTAAAGGCCGGGGAACGAGACATCCAATTGAAATTATTAGACATAAAGCTTTCTGGTTAACTGTAAATCATGCAGCTCCATTTTGTTCTTTGAACTCTTTTCTGCTCTCTTACTTCAGATATACAGATATGTTCCCTCTCTCTCTCTCTCTCCTCGGGAGAAAGAAGATAAAATAAGCAAGGATCGGCAGGTCAGCCAGAATAAACATTGTTTTTTGTCATTCCGGCAAATGAAACACCTGGTGCTGGTAAATGCAGAGCACATATTTCACATTGCCCTGACACTTAGAATTAATGCAGCATCAAATTGTTTTAAAAATGGGGACAGACACTACCTAGAGTAAATCATACGCCCCCCTTTTATTAAAGTTTGCCCTAAAATTTATGTTTTGAATCTGACAGGAGAGCCTGCACGGAGTCGACAAATGAGACTGGGAGTAATATGAAGGGCTCACGTTGAAACAGTTCACATGTTGTAATGTGAACAGGAAGTTTAGATTCAGCCACTGAATACTGCTGCGGCTTTACGTGGATTATTTCCCCCTTTTCCCTTTTTTCTTTCTTTAGATAATTTGATATTTGTCATTATTTGCTGTTGTAACTGGGGCCATGGAAGGATTTCTCTGTCTCCCAGGCAGTATCCCAAACACATCAGATGCACATAGTTGATCTGATGAAAAGGGAGAAAATTCTGTTTGCCTGAAAAACTCGAAGTGAGATGGGAAGATTTGGTCTGTGTTTGCAGAGCTAATGTTATGAGAGTAGAGCAGAGGAAACCAGATGAATGTTAGTGGATTTGATCCTTTGATCTGTGAACCAGAGTACCTGACCACCGTGTTCAAGCGTCACACTATGAAGATGTTAGTCTACTTAAGGGTGTACTCAACAGTGTCACAGTAGGCTGTTGAATAGGCTATTACTACAAATTATATTCAGATGAATGCTAAGTAAAATAAAGGATTTTTAGCTTCTTATATCTTATTGTATCCTCATCTTTCTTTCTGTCCTTCCAGTTCTGCCATCTGTGTCATTGATAAGCGTTTGCTTACTTTGTTTAGCTGGCAGTGTCTCGTGTATGAGTAGGGAGCTGTACACAGCATCTTGTGTGCTGTGTTGTGGTGTCTGCTGACTTCTGTATACAGCCTGTGGTTCATTCCATAAATATCTGTGGCCTCTGTGATGTTATTCTCAGGCCCTCCACTCTGTGAGAAGATTGTACCACAACACTTGTATTCCTCGGCCTGCAGTTAGAGGTTTAGGGAGATTAGGAGGGAGAAAACCCGAGCCTGGGCCCAGCTATACATTTTTATGGCCATTTATGCATATGACTTCAATGTAGTGTACAAAAAAGGGGAGAAGATAGAGAGAAGGGAGTATTAGGACTCACCACAAGGGAATCAAACAAGTAAACCACAACTTATTTTCCTCCTCTTTTTTTGGCACAATGTTGAGGAGCTGTTGGGATAGTGATGCTGGCCCGTTTGTCTTAGGAACAAACGATTCAACGCTTTGGTCTTAATAAACTTTGAACAGATATCCACTGAATTTGTTATGGACAAATTATTGTCCAAATTGCTGTGGTCATTTTGTGCATACTCTAGTGTTTTATTAGGTCCCACTAAGGTCACTAAAACTGTCCTCTGGGTATGTAATCCATCTGTACATTTGCTGAACTGCTTATGCAGCTTATTCAGAGTTTACTTTTTTAAAAAGTATTACTTTGATTTCCGTGAAGCGTTCTGCTTGTAATCTGAGTCATCAGAAGGTTCATTTTTTTTGGTGTGTTTCTAGGGTCAAGCTGTTGACCCTGTAGATGAGGGATCTGAAGATGGGTAAGACTGGTTTCTCCAAGGTTTGAACCAAAAACCTGAAACCTTTTTTAACTTTTAATTGCTCAGTTTTTTTTCATGTAACATCAGCTAAGGACATTTTTTATATGTAAATTTAATGGGTGGGGAAATGTTTCTAGCACCACCTGCGGGTTGACATTCTTAACAGAATATAAACTTTTAACATAAAGACATGCGATGTTTCTCACTGCTCAAAGACTCAAAGTGAACCCTGCTGTTTTCTTTTTCATTGTAAAGCTGAAACACCCATACATATACCATACAGATACAGAGCTGATTTTTTTCCACCCATCTGTATGCATCATAGTGTTAGAAGCAACATGGAGTTCTGCATGCTTTGTTTGGTGACACTGAAGGTGACAGACCTTAATGCAGAGCTTCCCGGAAACTGTTCGTGTGTTTTGGCATGCTGCTGTCAGTCAGGTCGGGATGCATGCTGACAGAGGCAAGAGGGATCACGCCTCAGCTGTCCTTCACTCATAAAGGGCCTGATCCAGGGGTTGACCGCATGGCCACAGGGATCCAACCTCAATGATTGTGCCGGTGTGAGTGTGTGAGTGTAAATGGCTCATCCTGAAGCAGGATATAGGGGTTCTAAGAATACACCCAGCCTCGGAAGCTCTGTGCTCAACTGCAGCGTGCGATATACACTCTAGCCCAGCAAACTCTGGTGTGTGTGTGCGTGCGTGTGCGTGCAGTCAAACCTCAGCCTTGTGCATAATTGTGTTTTAGTTCCTTTTCTGCCTGCTCATGACATGTTGATGTTCTAGCATCCTGCGTGGTTGGTTTGAAGCTGTCATTTTAATGACAATGAGACTCAGACTGGCCAGTCACACAGCAGTAGCAGAGGCCAGGTGGACTATCAGGGGAATTCAGAAATACAGTATTGACATTCAGCATGTCTCCACTTTGTCTAGTTTCTTCCTCCTGCATAAAATTAACAAAGAAATAGCTGAACCTGAGCCATGTGTCGAGATACACAAGGAGGTTTTCGAAAGTACATGTGGAGGAGGAGTTATTAGCAGCTTTTTTCCTTATAGCAATAAGTCTGCATAAAGCTAAAATGTAGTGCTGTTACAGTTATCAGCAGTTTAGTTATATACACACATTATATAATACATACATATAATAGTTTCTGAAATCGTGGTGCTGTATATGCCCAGCTGGTTGTAAACATTTACAACATTTTCTAGGGATTCTCCCATGGATATGCGCATGTGTGTATGTGTGTGGTCAGTAATCCCCCGCCAAAGAGCAGAGTTATCAATAGGCTACACAGTAGAACATCAGACCAGAGCAGAGGCAAGTGAAGTACAACACAGGAAAAAAAAGAAGTCGACCTCAAGAAAGAAGGAATGTGCAGATGCTTTCAAATGTCCATGTGTGAAGCCACAAGCTCTGCTGTGGCTCTGGGAAGCCAATAAGAAACCAGTGGCATAATTGCCTAATGCTTGTGTAACAAGAGGCACATTACAACCCCAGGAGGCCCAACCAGACTTGAAAGAACAAGAAGCTGGCACTAAAGTGGGCTTAGAATTGTCTTCCTCCTCCCAGTCTTTACCAGTCTTTTTTTTTTAAACTCCCTACCACTTGGATAGTTTATTTTAATATACATAAAATGTAAAGTAATGTGTTTAATTAGTCCCTCTACGCCTCTATAGTCCCTTCACTTTTAGACAGTGTTGAATCTTCTTTTCAAATAAACAAATGCAGTATGTTTGTGGTCCTTTTGTGGTTATTTACATTGTAACAATCCTTGCTAACCCTCCTATAGTGTGATTTAAACCTCTGTATGTTCAAGTTCCTTCATGTAGCTCGTGTTCCACACTTTGTGTTGATCCCAGCACATGATCCCGGCTCTTTACCTTATAAATCCGTTTCACTCAGAGATGCCATTGAGCTATTATGAATGTGTACATGCAGGAATTGTGCTCTGTAGAAATCAGGCACAGTAGATTAGATTCCAAAGGCTGGCATGGAGAAAGTGACACTGTGCTGTGTGTGTTTGGTTGAACTCACCTCAGCATTTATTCCTGGGATCAAGCTTTGTGTGTGAGAATGTCAGTCATGTTACTGTAGCCCCAGGTTTGGGGGAAATGTGAAGCCACCATGTAGACAGCTTTGCTGTGTGGTCCCCTTTCTTCTCTCTATAACTTATCCCACACACACACGCACAACAGCCCTCCAATCAGCACCCCACCCCTGTCAATTTATCATCGCGCCGCTCTAGTTACGCACATGTAACCGGGGCAAAAATTATTAACTCCACCAAATATGCTTCGCTCCATATTTTTATGCTGAAGTGAAATGTCCAACTGCTGGCAAGGCCTCCCCTCATTCCTTGGTAATAATGATGAGCCAGTGTTTAAAACAATCTTGTCCTCCCTTGATTTTATTCCATCTGCTCTTCTTAAATCTAAGCAGGAATTTTAATAGTGTTGAGTTTTTTTTTCTTTTTTTTTTTCTGGCCTCACATTATGTACAGTCAGTGTTGGGCTGATATTGTTAGTTTATAAAAGCCACAAATTCGTTTTTAAGCGGCAAAGGGACTGATTTGAAGCATGAGTCAGAGATCCAGCTGATAGGCACATGTCAGGTAGGCGACACAGTGAGACTGGAGGTTCACATATCAAAGTCTGTACAGAGAAATATAAAGCTCGAGCTTGAAATCATGCAAATAAACAAGCATTTGCAAATTAAGCAAATCATACAAAGTCTTTAAAGAAGAATGCACATTTTTAGATCACGGAGCGTTCATTCTGTACAAATCCTCTATTCTATTTTCTCCGCTTTGCTTTTTGCCATGAATTCATGTGTTCTGCCCTTAATTAATTCTTTGTCCTCCCTTTGATACCATAATTCTCCAAGTGGACATGTAATCATTTTAGGAACTACACAGTGCCAGATCCTTCCAGTTAGTTTAACAGCCACATATTTCAAACACAAAAACATCCAATCCACAAATTTGCCAAATCATCTCACAGGGTGTTTTTGGAGCTTTTCCTAATTTCTCCTCACTCCCTCTCCTTAGTCTCTCCTTTCTTCGTTGCGCTGTTCCCTATATCTTCCTCCTTGCCTTATTTCTTCCCATGTGCTTCTCTCTCCACTAATCTCCCTCTTCTCTGCAGGATGTTGTTGAACATTTTCTACATTTGCCCTCATCTGTTCCTCACTTTCCACTTTACTTGGGCTCCTTGTTGCTCCCTCTTGTCTGTCCTTCTCTGGTCAGCTCACAGGATGCTTTAGAGCATTTCCTGCCACCAGGGCGACAGGAAAGAGGCACAGTGAACCCGTTTGATGTGCCATCTCCTCTAATTCTTTACACCTGGACTGTTTTCTGTACAGATTTTCTGCTCAACAGAAGCACTACTTGTTCCACTCCTTCCTTCCTTCCTTCCTTAAAACATCCCTCACTCAGTATTTCATTCTCTCCCTGCAGCCTCTCACTGCACAGCATGCTTTTTGCCCAATATGTTTTTCAGATTTCCACAGGGGGCATATATCCATGGAGGCACAGGGGGTTGTTATGTTAGCATCAAATCTTTTTCATCTCTCCATTCCTCATTTTTTAAAAAAAAACCCAGTCCGGTCTCTAGCTTGATGCAGACACTGCTGAAGACCTACTTTGCGTGTTTTTGATTTTAATCTCCCCCTCCCTGCTACTTTTTTTCCTGGGTATTATTTCTATTTGTTTCTTTTCCCTTTGTTTTTTCCCCCATTAAATGTTCTCAGTGCCTGCAGCTGTTTAGGATGTCGGCATGGCGGTCAGAAGCTTTGGCATTGTGTTGTTTGAATGCCATATTTTCACAGCACTGCCTGTCTAGAGTTGTGGTCTGTCAGGAGCCTGGCTGCAGGGCCGCTTCCTTCTCACTGTTCTGGAGTCACTGTACCAAAACACGGACTGGCAAGAGAGGAGAGGGGACAAAAAAGGAATAAGTTATTAGAAGAGGGGAGAGTGATGGAGGTTATTAAAAGCCAAAAAAATGACTTCGGTGGGAATTGTGTAAAGACAGCAAGCACTCAAAGACTGAGAGATGAGGTGCTGCAGGTTCTGGTTGGAGGCTTTTTATTTTTAGTTAATTAATAGTTAAATATTTCTACTCAGTCTCTGTCTCACGCAATAGTTTCCTCTTTCTTCTCCTTCTTCTCAGTTACTTTGATCTCCCCATTTTGTTTGTCACATTGTGCATAGTTCTTCTTACAACAAGGTGCTTTGCCAGCAAACAGACAGAAACGGCTCATCTGATGGTGATTCTTAGAGAACACTGTGATCGTGCATGTGAAATATGACGGGTCTAGATGTGAGCGAGTGAGCACAGCCTTTGTTCTAGTTGTGATTTTCTGTAAGTCTGTGGGATGCTGTTTCAGCACTCTGTTAGATAGATGTTGGATTCCAGCAGCCCTTATCCTAATAACGCCTTGACTTTTCCTACTTTGACGACTCAAAATGACTGCTTTGAAAGTAGAGGAGTAGACTCCCCTCATGCGATTTCCTCAGTTAGAGAGGGGAAAGGGGAAATCTCCCATATAGAAATGTCACTTTGTGTAAATACACTTGGAGGTCTGGATGAATTTGAGATCCGCTTCAGAATTATAAACATTGGCTTCACAGTCATTCACAGAGGAGGAAGAATTAGCTGATGTAGGAAGCATGTGTGCCCCAGATTATTGTAATTATTTTATGCTGTTTTTCCTTGCTGACATAAAAGTATTTTGGATACTATCTCACGAGAAAGCAGTCGCAGTGTTGCAGTCCCGGGCAGCACCAGAGGCTTTTAAGCTGCTCTCATGTTCTCAAAGTCCGACCTGTCTCTCCTTTAAGCTTGTGATTTAGACATACGTTTTTAATTCCATTATGTGTGGAGCTTCCAGCAGCAAGTTGTTGTATTTTGTTTCATTCTGCCTTTTGTTTGCTGGAAAGAAATTTGAATTAGAACAAAATGTTGTTTAAGGTCGAGGCAAACGTCAGTGAGAAGGACCTACTGTTTTAGTTATCCAATTACATGTTTGTTCAGCCTGTCTGCTTAACCTGTAGCATACGTTAGGCTAATCAAATATGGCCATCATTTCCCTGACTTTGTTTAGGAAAGTTTTTGCTCTTTGTCCGAAGAAGGATAGGGCCTTGATATGTAATCTGGCTGCTTTAAACATTTGTCAGAATTCAATAATTGCTGTAAACACAGTGTAATCAACTTCAAAGCGCTCTGCCAAAGAGACTCATTTTCACAGATAAAAATGAGCATCTTCAAAAATACACACAACACGCCTGTGTCTCTACTAATGTGAACCAGCTTGGCAGTACTGAAGCGCTTAATCAATATCAAGTGGAAAAAACAGTAGTGGTTCATGCTGTTGGATCCATAAACTGAGCCTAATTTTACAGCTCCATAAAACACTCTTCTTTCCGAAGCACGAATTGAACAATTTATGTGCAGGAGTAAATTTCGATTTTAGATGCTTATCGCGGAGGGAGTATATGGTGAAATGTGCCTTGTGTGTCTGAACACTGTGTTGCATAATGTTTGTACAGTTTTGTCAGAGACTTCTTGGCGTTCTTCTTGTCTGTCTTGATGATGCGTGCAGCGGTCGTGGCCTTGAAGCATTTCTACTCAATACGCATCGCTGCTTCACTTGTTTTGAGACAACAGAATCGGCTTACAACTGCACTTGCTTCGGTCCCGGGTGGTATAAAGGTCTAAATCCTTTATACTGTACATCAAAGGGGGTTGAGACACTTCAGGCTTTGTCAGTCAGACCAGTGAGCACACTGTCTTGCCAGAGACCTGGAGCAGGCTTTGGATCCGGAATCTTCCTCCTCCCAAACAATTATTTTCCATTAATTAGTGTAAAAGTAGCATTGAGGTATGGGCCTGTTTTGCTTTAACTTGATGAAAATGACTGCATATAAGGGCAAGCCAGATTTTTAACCACCCCTGCCATGTTCCCTACTGCAGCCAGTTATGAATAATCTATTCCGTGCACGTGTTTAGCGATTAATTAAAGATAAGGCCTCTCAAATTAAAATGGTGGTGGGATTGCGTCACTCTGAAATTGCTTGGTGGGGACACAAGTCTGGTTTCAATGAGGTCTGAGGAAGTCAGCAAGGCATTCCCTTCACACCTCTGCATCAGGGACCCACTGCTGAAACTCAGCCTGACATGGTTTATAAAAGCAGTATTATGTCCATTTTCAGAGCAGGGAGGAAGCATATCAAATATGTTACTGCTAACAGAGGAAGTGATTTCACAAGCACTGGCCCATTCAGATTTGTGGGAAAAATTGTAGCTTTGTCCCATTGTGACACACAGACACTCACATACACACAGTTATTCTCAGTGTAAACTTCAAGCATGTATTGCTGAAGAAGATCTAAGACTAATGTGCACACACATGCGCACGCGCACACACGCAAACAAACCTGCCTGCAACATTCAGCAGGAACCACAACTTCACTTCTTTTCAAATGAAGATCCAAGGTGCCTTTTCAAGTAGATCCTTTGCAGATGTACCTACTGGATGAAGGAATCCAATGAGAAGTCGTTGCCCTTAAAAAGTCACTGAATTACTGTCCCTGTTACCCAGGAATGCTCCGTGCTTGGAGCGAGCAGCAGAAGCAGCAGAGGAGCTGGAGTTAAAGCTAAACAGACCAGGCAAGCTATGTGTCTGTGTGGGTGTGTGGGTGTGTGTGTGTGCGCGCGCCCATGACTAAGGCGAAGCAGAACAGGAGCAGTGGGGTTGAGGACGACATCTGTGCATTTCAATAAATGGCCCTTGCAGTGCTATTAGCCAGGACAAACTGCAGAGTACTTTAGACTGAAATGTAAGTTTGGATGTGCATCAATTTTCTGACTGATGTGCAGCCAAGGATATGTAATAAGTATGTCTTTAAAAACACTTTTGATATAATGTGTTAATAAATGAGTCAGTATCCACCGTGTGACTGTAGCAAACTATTTGAAGTGTATAATAAATCTTAGAATATAACAAAAGATTAGCAGTTTAATTTGGGCAGTCATTGGCGTGTGTGAATTCCATGGAATGAAATATCTGTTCAGGCTTCAGCCACGGCTTTTTTTTTTTCTCTTTTGCAACATGGAGTTCGGATGCAGGAATCCGATTCTGAATTACGATCACGATGAGCCTATAAATTACACCGGCCAGACTGTCATGTTTAACAGGCCATCATGGAGAGCACATGTTGCCCAGTGACTTTACGTCTAACACAGACTGTTTATAACAATATAACTTCTCTGATATGTAAACTGCATGGGAGATAAATGACTTCTGTAATTATGATATGTTGAAATCAAAGTGCAAACACTGACTTTTGGTATACACCATGTCATTGTAAACAGAGGGCCGTCTTCAGTAGTGCTTTCTCTTAACTTCTTGCCATCATGTACGGCTGTCATGAGGGTGGTATGAGCTCGAGCTAAGCCCTGCTTGTATTGTATATAGAAGTAATAGTTTCCTTGTAAGATCTTGTGTAAATATGATATAATTGGTCGAGTATGAGTGTCTTTAAAGTGCAATCAACGTAATGAATAACATGCTTCTGTTGGGAGCAGCAGTGGAGATGAGTAATGCTGCTGGGCTAAAAAAGAAAAAGAATAGATTGAGTTTTTGTCATGGGAATTTGTCAGTACATCAAAGCAAATACACAATTCAGGAAAGCAGCAATTTCTGTTTATTGTGCATTGTGCCAGTGAGAAAAAAAATCAATCAACTAAAGATTGGATTTGTTGTACTTGGCTTAAAAGTGAGCACTTTGTTATTGCCAAGTGTGACAAATTTGGGGCATTGTTTTAGTTTTGTTGTCTTGGATATTTTACTTTTTGCGACCGTGTTTGAGTTCTTTTGAAAAAGCTCCAGTCATCAAAAATCATTTTAGTAGCAGCGTCATAAAAGTCCCTCAGTGACTGCGTCTTAGATTCTGCTGACTTGCCTTATTCCACAACATCATTTTCCCCTCTTACTCCAAGAGCTACTCGGCATTCTAATTCTGAGCCTTAATTACTATAATTGGTAGATGCAAATTAACAGCAATTGGACTTGACTGGGGTCATAAATCCACACCTCAGAAGTTGCCGAATTTCTGGCAATTCAGAGCAGACCACCGTAGGCAGGGGTGCTTAGCTTACTAAGTAATTGCTGGTTTCATGAATCATAATGCTTATGAATTCCCCCTTGGCGCGCACACAGGCCCAGCGGGACTCCGCTTTAAGCCTCTGGGAGTCACGGCAAGCTGATTGAGAAGCTCGGCAGCTCTGGCTTCTCCACAACAGAAATACCACGGGGGAGCTGCTGGGTGCTAATGGTGTTTGACCAATAACATTTGGAGGCACTCAAAAAGATGATCAAAACCTCAATTGAACACTTGCTTTTTTTGTAATTCGTGGAAGAGTGATACTATTTATGCTAGTGTCAGAAAAACAGTTTGCCTCTTGGATGTTTCTTTAGCTTTTGAAAGAGTGGTTGAGGCCAAGTGAAACGATACACCAAAACGTGAACAGTTCCTGTTTCACGTAGCATGTGTTCTTTCACTTCAAATATACAGTAGTTGGGGTCTGCTCAAAATTTAGTACTCAGGATACTTATGAAATATAGAACATCTGTTTACAGGACTAATTTAGCTTGACTTTGCTGAATTAAACTTGAGATCTCAGTGAAATTTCTACTCAGTATGTATGTTTTATCAGGAGAGCAGAAGCAGGGCCCCATCTCTCTCAACACACACACCCATATTCCTATTTACATATAAACCTGCCTCAGTTGAACATGTAAGTAGACATGTATTGCATGTGATTGTTGGAGAAATGGAGTTAAACACAGGTCTGGGGTTGAGGGTTCAGATTGCGGGTTTCAGAGTGACGAGATCCAGAAGCCAGTGACGCTTGGTATTACCCCGGTGCTTCCTGCCCCTCTGGCTCTGGGCCAGGGATGGGGATTGGGAATCTGTGCACAGAGGTTGAGAGAGGAAGGTGAGAGACCGTTCAAAGCCATGGGCCACAATGCACCCTGCCCCAAAGGATCCTGGGCAGGCGGCTTCAGCCCACAGCTCCCACATTCCTACCATTGGGCCCTGAGCCTGAACCAGATCCCACTGTGGTTTGTTTTACAACCTTGAACCACAGTTAGCCTTCAAGCCCACAGCATGGTAATTCCTCTTTTGCTGTTTTTCAACTGCCTTTTTACTTATTCACCCCATGGCTTAGCTTAATATGATTCTTTAACAATATGTATATGTATTTTACTTCATTTTTCACGCTCTCCTGTCATGCAAGCTCTGGACATTAGTTCAAAGTCGTCAGCAGTAGGAACGGCAGCAGCAGGGCGTGCATGTTTTTTTGGTTTAGTTTAGTTTTTGCTGTTTATCAGTATATGCATTACATAACATGCGTATTAACTGTTTTTGTTTTGTTTTTATATATATGCCCCTAAAGTTCCTTCTTGGATTGCCAAATCTTCTTCATGTTAAGGACTCTGTCCTCCCACGCGTCTACTTAATAACACAAATCATGACCGATGTTCCGCCCAGCTCATGCGTAGACCCAAAGAATGCTAAACAGAGGAACAGAACATGGACTTAATTGCCCCATTTTTTATTAATTTATCTGAGTATCTCCTGTTAAAAGGCATTTGGAACATCATTATTTCTTCTTCTCTGTGATGAAGTACCAGTGAAGCGCCCGTTCCAAGTCTTGCATTCTGGACGCTAAACACTGCCATGGCTTCGCTATTTTGTCTGCTGTTTCCCACTGAAGGGCTTGCGTTGGGTGGAGGGTTTGATTTTGGGCCATAATAATGTTGGACTCGGGCCCTCATATTTCAGCTCTGATGCAAAATCGGCCCAGTGGCTTTTTGGACTCAAATTGGGTTTAAATAGTGTCAGAAGAGGGAGAGATGTTTTTTAAAATAATAGCCATGAACGCTGTGAAACAGAACATTCTTATTGCAGAGCTTTTGATCCATTTTTATAAATAGCAGAATTTAGTCGTAAAAAATAATGTTTCTGTGGTCTTTTCCTGCAATTAAAATAAGGTTGGCCCAGGAACAAGGGCAAAACTAAGTACTTGTGCTTGAGAAAAATGCCCCTCCCCTCCATGCCTTCCTCCCTCCCTCTCTTCCCTGCCCTCCTCATCTGTGAAAGCATGTCATTTATGACTTGTTATTTTCATTTTCCTCTGTATTTTCCGCGTAGTAGTGGCAAGCAGATGTCTGATAATGGGATGTGAGACAGAGCAGAAGGGTGTGTTCCACCTGCCCATCTCTGTATGGTTTTAGTTCGTCCGTGTATATGGTGGGCAGAGTCACGCTT
This sequence comes from Cichlasoma orientale, assembly GCA_034780415.1. Taxonomy (NCBI): domain Eukaryota; kingdom Metazoa; phylum Chordata; class Actinopteri; order Cichliformes; family Cichlidae; genus Cichlasoma; species Cichlasoma orientale. The sequence goes on from JAVDPK010002216.1 coordinate 1,258,381, forward strand.
TCCCAAAGCATTCCCTGATTTCTCTTGGCCAAGCGGTGTGGTCTTCACATTACCAATCAAATATGTCAAACCACCAGTGTTTTCCCCCCACATGTACAACAAGAAAATCTGGCTTCAATTATTATTGCACCCCAAGGGGAACTTCCAAAATTCCTCCCCTCCTCATTTGTCAGAAATGAAGCTCTCTCGTTTCCTGCGATTTGCTGAAATATGTCTTTTGATATTAAATCACACCGGTTTCCACTGGCTGCATGACCAAGACAAATGTTTATCATATTTATTTATGTCATTGAAGATGACCCTGCAGCTCAGCAATGTAGAGACTTGGCTGCAGGCTCTCATGTTATGTTGATTATGAGTAAGAGTCTCCTAAATAAGCTAACGTTAAGAGATCATTTGGAAAGCATATGAGGTAACTGTGGTTTTGTTTAATGTGAAAAATACAGTTTAGGGATGGGGAGGGTGATGGAGGTACTGTTACAAAAACCCTAATGAATCTAGACTGACACATCCCACCCAAATGTTACAGAGCCCTTGGTTTGATTTATATTATACTCTGTTGATAAATGTGGTTCCAAATGTTGATTAAGGATCTGTTTCACTTGTTTGTATGTCAACAAATCCAACTAAATCCAGTTATACACCTCTGATCTCTCATTGCCATTGTTTTTGTACTTGGTGCTTATTGTCATAACATCACGCTCTGGTAGAGACCTTTCCAGAGTGGCTAGGCAGGGGAAACGCTATATGAAAATTGCCATTGACGTTGCCGAAACAAATAAAACTACTCATGCTGCTGCTACATCTGTAGCCATTTTAAGCTCTTATTTATACCATTTAAGCTCTCATTTGAATTCACTAGCACAAATAAACATATCATAATGAAGCAAAAGCCCTGATGTCATATGCAGATGTTGAATTTTGATTATTCCTTTTGCCTCGTGAATTTGTCAGGATCTTGTCTCTCAAAGGCAAAATAGATGACATCACTTTTTCTTGGCGCTGATGGGACAGTCTTTGCTCACTTGACTGTAGCAGTTCAACTACAAACACAAGCACTGCCCACTCCTGACATATCTCTACATCTCTTCTACCATATTACAGTTTGTGTACACTGTACAAGTCCTGTGTTTCTGGAGACAGAAATAGAAGGCGAAAGGCAGTGAGAGCCAGTCTCCAGACTACCGTGCTGTCCAGCCAGGGTTTAAGCAATGTTTACTGCCAGCGATAAGCTGGCATAAATCAAAACTTTATAAAAGGCAAATGATTTCACCTGAGGCCTGTAGAGGTTATTTATCTGAGGCCTGGCTGCACAACTACATGGGCTTACATTTAGTCATAAATCATCCTGTAAGAAAAATGTGCTACTAAACCACTGAAAAAGCAGAGAGAAGGAGTCGGTAGTGGTTAGGGCCTGGTGCCAGAACATCTTTACTGGTTCAGGATAACAGACTACCTGGCGTACTCCTAGGCTCATGTACTTCATTGTAACTGACTATATAAAGTACAGCCTGACCCAATGGGACTACTATAAAAATAAATAAAGCCTGTTCGTATTTTTTACGTTTCATTTATTTGGCATTGGCACCTGCTTGTTGAATGTGACTTGTACACCTTCTAACACATAAAGTATATTGCACAACTGAAATTAAATTTAAATTACATTCAATTTGTCTTACTCTTTCCTTCTTGCACGATGACTGAACAGCCAAACCTTAAAGTAGCCCTAATACGAACGGCGACTCAAACGTTTCTCTCTTTTCACGCAGTCGTGCATTGAACCTTGGCATCCTTCGTGACCCGGGCTCAGAGGTGGAGGATCGTCAATATCAGGTCGATCTTCAGTCTATCAACATTGGGACTGCTCAGTGGGAACAACTTAAGCCAGAGAAGGAGGGAATCAAAGGAGGTGCATCAGTAGAGAGTGAGAGGAGCTCCCAGAACCCAGCCCTGGAGTGGAACATGGCTAGCAGGTCAGGAACCACTTGAATATTTATGACTTAATGCTGTGGGGAATATAATGAGTGATTTTTGTTTGTGTGTGTGTGTATTGCAGGTAGGTGCTTATGCACCAGCTGCTTTTTTATGGTGTTTTTTTTTTTCTTTTCTTAATTGACTGGCCTTTCACACTTCTCACATTTTGATCCAGAGATGATCAATCCTAACTTCCTTTCAAATGGCACCAGTAGGAAACTACATGTTAGTTTTTATTAATAGGATCAAAGATCGGAAATGACAAATTTACCTGTAAAGGGCACGAGCTCTTCTCTTCTTGGACCTTTGATTTAGATAAGAAGAATTATAGAAACCTCAAGAAAAGCAGCAGAGCTTTTCCAGGATAACCAAAAGAGCAGTAGTTGTGTAGAAAATAGACCAGCTTAAACAATCATGATGATAAAATGATATATGGCTGATAAACATGTGAAGAATATGCTTGGCTAAGTCCGATGATTTTGCCTGAAAAAGTATGGCTTTTTTTTATTGTTTTACTGAGCATTAAAGAGTGTTTTTGATTTTTTTTTTTTTTTTTTTTTGGTTACACCCCCAGTCAGGTAGAACGTGTGTGTGTGTGTGTGTGTGTGTGTGTGTGTGTGTGTGTGTGTGTGAGAGTTTGATCTGCTAAGAAAGTCCTGTAATTTATATCATTCGCCTTGATGTCATTGCAGCATGTAGTTATTGAGTTAGCTCCCTATCATGCAGCCTCTACATGCACACTCATAATTACAAATCCTGTCACTTTTTTATAGACTCGGGAGCTAAAACAAGCATGAGTCTAACAGCCTGTTTGGCCCCACATCCTTTTTTCCACTCATGTTTTGAGAGGGAACAGGACCAAAAATCACAAAATCATAGGCAAAGGGTCCAGATTTGTTCCCTGTCAACTAAAAATAAGCTTCATGGAAGAATGTAGTGCAAAATCAACACAGGCCTGATTGAGACTGAGTGGTCTCAGGTCATCAGGACTTGGAGTGAGCCTGGCTGAGATACACACACCTTTCACACATAGACAAGCACACTATCCAGTGCAGATGCAAACAAACGATCATACATACTCATTAGTAATACTTATATTTTCTTTATTATATGTCTTACACACAGAGACAGTATGATTGTCTTGGAAGCCCTGTTAGGAAAACATGCTTATGATACTGATGCTCAGACCTCCAGTTAGACCTTTTTATTGTGACAGCCAGATTTATTTCATGGGAGTTCTGTTCTTTCACTTTCTTCTTCCTGAATGGCGTTTTGCCCCACTTTCTCATAAAAGCAAGCAGTGCCCGCAGAGCGCTTAAGACAGGTTGTTTTCACTTACCTAACCTCTTTTTGGTCAATTAAATATCATTTTTAATTAAAAAAAAAAAACATCAACAGGCAGCATTACGTTAAATTGTGCTTATAATTATAGTTTACTATGCTACAGTATTGTTTGGCCTGTTTGAGCTGTTGGCAGACTGATATGGCAAAAGTAAAAAAGATAGGGGTGGTAGATGTTGCTTATATGCTAAAAACGGGTCATTTTAGCCTGTTGGTAGGTGGTTGCCAAGCAGTGTGATGTGTCATAATATATCATGCATAATTCGATTTATACAATATAAATGTTGTTGTGATCGTAAAACGATAGGATGCTTTTATATGGTATCATAGTTGCATAAATAGCCTGTTGCTAGGTGGTTGCATGATGACATCACCATTTCTGATATAGATAAGAACCGTCAGGGGCCTAAGATGTATCTGTTTACCAAGTTTGGTTGCTCAACTCCTGATGGTCTAGTTGACAAAGAAACAAACACACAGAGATTCTTTGTATTAAATTCTGATGTGCTGCTGAAAATAGCAAAAACTCCCTCTGTTCCTCGTTTGGACTGTCAAAAGACAGAACTTCATATATCATTATGTTCACTTTCCAAGAAGACAGAGCGAAAGTAAGGCATGGTATCGCTAAACTCCACCCTGTTTTGTTTTTTTTCTTTCTATTGTTTGCGCAGTTGTTTTTATTCCAAAATTCTCATTTGTATTGACTGCCTCCAATCCTCCAATCCTGGCAGCCAGGTCTGCTGTAAAATAGCTCTTTTAAGTAGTGGACTTGGGCCTATATTAGTCTTACATTCTTACTGCTGTGTCAGAGAAGCTCAAATAAGCAAGGGGCTTCTGATCTTCAATCCAGTCACATTCTTTCTTTCTTTCACTCAATATGTTTCCCTTTCGATGGAAACAGGACTGCGTGGGCCTTATGCCAAGTCCACATTGTCTGAAAGGGCAATGAGGTGAGATTCTGGGCTCACACATGGGGCTCCAGAAGATGCTAAATGCTTTTTGCATAGATTCAACTTTCTTTAGACAGACTACAGCAGGTCTGGATTTCTGTTTCAAACTTGATTATTGAATGACCTAATATGTAGCAGTTCCTTTTGCACTCAGAGGATTAACACCCACTATTGTAGTGTAAAGGTCACTTAAGTTTGACTCCTGTTTATAATCAGAAGCTCCTAGTTATTAACACTTGATTGTTGGTCCTCTTGAAAGTTTATCTCTTTTCTGATATTTCCTCTCACTCCTTCTTCTCATTTGCATTTAAATTATGAAGATATCATTTAAATGCTTAAGCTTTACATCTGTAAGCAGGTGTGTTTGCGTGGTCATGCTGATAAGGTCAAAGGCAGTGTTGTTGGTGGTGTTTTTCAGTGTCATCCCAGCTCTTCAGTTTAACCTGAAAAACATTCAAGGTGATTCCCCTCTACCCTCGCTGTAGCAGGAACAGCACTGCAGTGTGCTGCACCCCAGCCTCAGCTACCAACAGCACCAAGTCGTAGCTGAACATGTGATTGAGAATGTTCCAACACACTGAGGAAAGGGGAGTCAAGTTCACAGCTTTACTTGTCTGCTGCAATCATTTACAGAAAAATGCCACCTTGGTTGTAACAAGTTTTGACACACACCACTTCTAAAGTTCACACCTTTCCCTTATTCTTTACATTGATACCTCCTCTCTCTCTCCAGCTTTAGACCCATGGCATGTTCATTCTGTTGCTTTTTGGATTTAATTCCAGTAGCTGCAGATCTGCAGTGGCCTCGGTTTGCTTCCTGAGGTTTTGTGAGGAAATTCCAGTACTGTGGATCCACTGACAGGATCTGTCCTCATCACAGTTTGTAGTTGCTGGCTTGGAAAGACCCTGTGTCAGTGAGCTGTGAACTCTCCCCATTGCCCCTCCTGTCAGCCACCCAGTGCAGGCGTCTCTTTTGTCCATGCCATCGATATTCCAGTTTACTGATTATTCTGCGTCCCACTGAATGAAACAAAAGACAGTCTTTCCATCTTTTGTTTTTATAGTACACCCATTGAAAGGCGCGCACACACACACACACACACACACACACAATCCTCCGGCCCAGTCAGAGGCTTCCATAATACTGGTAAACCGAGCCTCCTGCCTGCTAGCCTTGCTGGTGACTGATAGCACCTGTCCCCTGGAACGAGACGCTCATTGTTTCAATCCCTGTCTGAGGGGAGATTAGCCAGCACCAATTGGCCTCACAGATCATTTCACCTCTGAATTAGTCCTCCCTCAAACTCCCTACTCAAAGAAATGTGTCAGAAAATAATCCCTTAAGGGCACTGGTAATGCACATTTGTGTAGCAAACGTGAATATGATATTGTTTCTGGTTAAGAACTGTACTCAAGGCCACCTAGAAACTGGGCCTTTTATAATCCCAGCCAACTATAAATATTGGAAGCTGTACTACTTGATTGTTTTAATAGCAGCAGATGTGGCAATTAACACCACCTTATAAAGCCCACTTGTATATTTGTTTTACTGCTAACAAATGTTCCCACAAATATGACTTGATTGTGGGAATGAACATTAGTGAAATGGAGAGTTGATATGAGAAGGTTTCGGCGCGATCGTGTGTGTACAATTAAGGGGTGTTCCCAAATGAGACTTGTCAAACGTCTCACTCCGTCTCTGTAACCGTATTCAAGCTCGCAACTAAAATGTGTAAGAGAAGAATTTTTAAAAACTCAGTTATGATGATAAATTACGGATCTTTCCTTAAAGGGAAGATCAATTTTCAAGTCTCTGGTTTTGAGATTAGCTTTTCCTCATACTGCTTTGAATTTAAAAAACCTAGAACAACATTGAAATGTGTGAAACAATAACTCTGTTGCGAAGATTGTCAGCTGGTAACTATAACAAGATATTAGTAAGTAAAGGCAGGGGAATTTTAGCGAAACAAGGTCCCGTATGGTTGTGTTCACCATATAGATGCACCAACTACATGCTTTTAACTTAAATCTACTGTTTATACTCTTCAAAATAAAATGTCCATTTGGTTTCCATAAGCTACATAAAACTTATGAATCCCTGTGTGAAAGTCTATATATGGTTTTCAACAACAGTAGCAAAATAATTGTAACAGAATCTGCCTGCCTGTGATCTCTATACAGTATCAGGAGGCACCAGGAGCGCCGGGCCATCCTCACACCAATCCTGACTGACTTCTCTCTCCGGGTGACTGCTGCCCCAGCTATCATCTTCAGCAAGAATCTCTCCCCTGACAGTGGGCAGACAGAGGTGAGTATCCACGCAGCATCTCATTATTGCCAGTGAATCTGCTTATTTCTGTAGAAAGTATTCCAATTTTCTGAATGAATTTGAAAATCTATCTTCACTGTTGCAAATAAAAAACAAACAAACAACAAAATTAAGTATTTTGGTGGGGGGTTTTTAACATCAAAGTTTAATGTCTGAGAATCAGTAGAAACAGTATGAGGGATTCTGTTTAAACAGGGATTTTTTATGAAATCCAGTCACTCAGAGTGAGCATATTTTACTTAATAGAAGGTTTGCTCACTGGTGACTTCTTGTGCCCTTTGACCACGACCTGTTACAACCACGATCGCAACCATTACTCTCACAATCTGTTGTTCATATGAAAATAGACATTGATTATGTGAGATGTCACAAGTATTTACATTTTGCCCCTAACATACAGTAACTTACTCATTAGGAATCGGCCGTCCACCATGTAATGGGAGGTTTTTGACCCCAAGAGTTCAAACCTTTCTGCTTATACAGCTGATGTTTTCTGGCACAGCTCTCAGAGACTTCCTGCCTCTTTGATGCCTCATCCGACCACGCTAACGTGTCCCTTGACAATGCATAACAGCTAATCCATAGTTTGTACTTAGACACACACACACAAGCACTCTCTCATTGTGATTTGTATTACTCCCTCAGATATGGAGACTCAGAGCCAGTAACAACAAAACAGAACTTTGAACTAAGTAGTGAAGAACAATTTCTATAATAAAAATCATATTCATTTTGTCTAACCACTAACTACTTTTAGCAGATTTATGCATGCTTACCAAACAAATGTAAGAGCTACTTCTATTGAATCATTAATGTACTGAATGTATTATTAGTGTATGATCTACATTTGCAGTCAGATATTGTTCCCCAGCAGCGTATTCTGCAGCTGTTATTGTAACCCTACGATATTTGACCGGTCACTTCTACTGCTTGTAGGACTACTAATATTTATAATAATAATACACTTCTTACTATTATAAATCTAAATGAGAAAAACTTTTTAAAAAAACTATTGTGACTTTAATTTTAAGCTGAGATTTGACTAAATAAATGAAAAGATCTGATGATACACAGCAGTGCCAAATGCCTTTGTGGGTAATTACTCCAGGTCTGACTTGTGCGTGTGTGGTTCAGTCCACAGTGCTGGTAAGTAATATCCCATTAGATGTAACCTCCAGCCTGAGTATTGAACTGGTGGTAGTGGGTGGGACCCCAGAGAGGACAGAGGGGAGGGGGGGACAGCCTTAACTGAAGATACTAAGATGTTCTGAATGCATTTCCTGCTCCCTCCTCCTGCTTCTTTCTCTTCATTTTCCCCCTGCTTTAACTCCCTTATTTCTCTAGGAGGTGGTGGTGTGTGGCCACACTCTGGAGGTGAATGTGACCAGCAGTCTGGATTTCTACCTCAGTGTGGCGCAGGTCCAGCTCCTACAGCAGCTTCTCAGAGACAACATGGTGGGCTTGGACGCTCCAGAGAAAGGCTCTGAGGTATATTTTGTAATATGGGTATACAAGGTGTGTTCAAGAAGTTCCAACAATATGCCTACAAAAAGCAAAATCATTCCCTATCTGAATTTAAAGATGCAAATTTGGCAACATTTCAAGTCAGCTTCCCTGTGCTCCTGTCTACCTGAAGACGCTGTTCTGTGAGCATATCCCACACTGTGTGTGACTGTGGAGCTCCTCCACTTTGAGTTTTTAGATGTGGTTTTGGGGGAAGATAGAATATTCACATGGAGTCAGAAGGTAGGTGGCGATCAAAGACTGTGTTGCTGTAGCCAAAAAATGTGAGCGTAAAAACGTGCTACGAAAATGCTCGTTCAGATGGTTTGCACTGAATTTCCTCTCTGAGATGTCTCAGGACAGCACATTTACAGTTCTGAGACCCGTGTAAAATGTTAAAGAAATGGGTGAGAGTGCTCTTGGTTGCGCTCCTGACCTGACCTGCCTCCTTTGGTCCTGGAGATTGCGGGCCCGTCCAGATCTGTCCTGGTGAAACCGCACCTGCTAATGCTCATATAAACACATGCAGCACAGGTCACGGTAATATCAGGTGGATTGCATGCACATAACCTCTGCTACACCCCATTCATGCATAACACATTTTGACCACACCTAGTAAATCCATATGGGCACTTGCATGATGACAAGCAAAGTTACATAGATAGGATGGACATTTCAGCTGGAATACATTTATTTGAATACACTAACTATGGTTCCAGTAATGCTAAAGCTTTCCACTGTGTCACTTCAGTTATACATTATCACAAACCTGAAGTCATGTGATCACGAATTGACTCCAAAATCACTTCTTTTGTTGATACAATTATGGCTTATTAATTTTTACACAGTAGTCTACCACAAATGCACAAAAAGCCATTTACTAATCATTGAGCAGGGCTAAGCTTGTTTGCTCAAAAATCTATCATTATTATTTCCCAATACTGTGCCCCTAACTATTAGCCCCAACTATTTTGGGTGAATCCAACACATTTAAATATTTACTCACTCAGAGCAAGACTGTTCTCTAATGTGGGCTTAGTTTACGGTGCTGTGCTCAGCTGCAGCTTTCAGGGCCCTTCCTATTGTTTACAGGACAGGGAACTCCCAGGCGCCATTTGCCCCGTCTGACCGCTTAATGAAGCTTTCTAATGGAACACAATATAAAAATATTTACCAGCTGTGGTGAGGATGGGAGTTGTAGATGAGGGAAGGGGACAGGGGAAAGAAGAAGAGGGGTAATGGGATGAAGTGAAGTGAGTTGATAGAGTGATTTTACTGTTATCTCCTCTTAACATTCTTTATGGGACGATGTGCGCTTAAGTGCAATGACTGCGTCAGATGATGCAGATAAAGGCCTCTGTAACCTGAAGTAGGTTTCTCAGGAAAAGTAACAAATGAAACTTCGTAATCATGCCATCACTGTACAATCTAAAATGGATTAAGACAACCTGGATTAATACAGCCCTGTGGAAATCAATAAGAGGGCGGCTTAGTGTGAAGTTTTCTTACCTCTTTTTTTTTGTTATTCATTTGTTACTTGCACGGTAAGACCATGGGAGGTGCCTGCTGTGCATCTGGTCTTGATTTGGGTGATCTCTGAGCCCTCACCCTTGACTTGTAATGATTCATGGCTTAATTCTGTTGAGGGGCAGCTAACGGCTACAGAGGGTTCATCCAGGTTCAAGGCAGGATGAGAAATTTAAGCAGCTATTCTGGGAGGACTGTTGGCAACTGTTTGAAAACTGGAATATGTTATCCCCCCTCGAAAAAAAAAAAAAAAAAGCATTAGGGTTCACCATTTAAGAAAGGTAATTTAAATTGGATTCATCATGGTTTATTTTTTTCCATTAATTTTTAAAAGCAGTGTAATGTAATGCACTGTAACGTGTAATGTAGCATCTGTTTTTTTTAAGCTTTGCAACACCTTGGCTCACAGTGCAGCCCTGACATCCACCCGAAACATTCCTCTGTGAATTCGGTTTTCTGTGCATTCTTGCTGAGCTTCTTCCAGCTGGAGGAGATGGGGATTCCAAGTAATGTCAAGGACACTGTGACAGTAGCTGTCATGTTTATGTTTCCCCCCCCCCCTTGGCTTTTTCCTTGTTTATACGGGTTTAGGATCCGTCAGTTTTTTGTGTGCAGACTGGTGTTTTTATTGCTGTTTTCATCTGGATTAGGTGAAACAGAAATGGTCCACAGGTCCAGAATGATGTAATATGATAATCAGTTATTGCTTTTTGAGAAATTAGGTCTATGTACTTGGAAATGATGGCTCGGCTTTCATGTATTTTTTCACGTAGTTCCACGCATTTCATGCAAGTTTTATGTTCTGTTGGTCACAGTTATTAAGTCGGGAGGTTAATACGACTTAGACAGAACTCCGTGTTTCTCTTTTTACCTTATTTATTTCATATGCCTGATACAGTGTTGCTTACTGTTAGGTTTTATAGTGGTGACATTACACAGCGTAACAGTATCATTAACAGTGAGCTCAGTCAGTGTGTCTTCACCTCTGTGCAGCTGCAGAGCACGGAGGTTATGCTGGATAATATGGTCTGGCTTTGACTTTTTTGGACATTCTGTAAAACTATTTGTACCTCCATCTATCTCAATGTCGTAAGTCTTTTGGCAGAGGAATCTGTCCGGCTGCTTGGCCCTTCAACAGGGAGGTTAGTATGACTTAGACATGATCAGACTTGGGGTGTACGGATCTGCAGAAGCCCATTCCACAAGCTGCAGAGCCCTCTAGTGGTGGATTCCACTATGATACGCAGGCCCTGGCTCCTGGAGTTTGCAAACTCCTCTGCCACCACCCCGAGCTAACACATTTGACTCACCATCATGATATAATATTAGAAGTATATACACTGACAGTGTTCAGAGTGTGGGTTAAGAACAGGTCTACAGTGAATACGGATTAATGGATGTGTGTCTGCCCCTGTTAACAGGTTTCAAATAATAATCATAAAGTTCAGATATCTTTCCATTTGTAGTTTCCACAGTATTACAATCTGGATTTGGAACACACATCTGCTTTTTTTAAATTCAATCCCAGCTTCAGTAATGATATTTATAGAATTTGACATTTTCTGTTTGTACTTCCTTTATACAACCTGTTCAAAGGATTCAATTAAAACCATGTCCCAGAACTCGAGCATCTGGTACAGGGGAATTGTTTTTGTTGCGCTTCAACAAAGCATCTCCGTTCTCACAGTCAGCACTGTCCCCAGCTAGAGTTTAAATTAAACACTGCTCCTTACTCACTCTCTCTTATTTCCAAATCCTTTCCTCTGATTTTTTTTTTTAACATGCTGTTTGTCTTGAACAGATTCTCCACAATCCCAGGCACTCATTTCAAACAGTTCCATTGCCCCTCACAGCTGTGTTTTATTGTCTTGGTTAATGAATTTGTTTTGTAGGGGCTTTTGGGTTCCCTGGCAGTGGTGAGGCAAGACAGTCGTGTATGCAGCGTGTGTGATTTCAGTCATTTCTAGAAACTGAGCTGTGTTCAGAGGAATCTGTCCCCACATACAAGCTTATTATGGCCTTTCCATGCATACATACAGATGTTAGATTTTTATTTTCTTATAATCTGTTTCATTCTCTCTCATTGTGCTTTATCGACAGTTATCCTACCAGTTTCCACTTAAAATGACTGAATGCAAAACACGTGCTTCTTTATGATTGAACAGCTGATTCCTAAGCACTTGAAGAGCAGATGTGTTCCTCCTCGAATCACTTCATCGTAGGGATGTTTATTGCAGCATATAATCCGTCACACTTTGATTTGCTCTTGGTATTTTTTTGCTTGATGTTAATGATGATAAAGTGAGGCTGAGTTCAGTTTAGGCAGCAGGAGGACCCGCAGCCATCGAGCTATGAATAGATGATGGAGCAGTTTCTGGGACTTATCTCACTGCTATGTCATCAGCTGTGTCACCAAGCAACACAGAAATGCAGACCCTCACACACACGCACACACACATACACACTCTTTCATACACATTGTTTCCACATTCTCAGCATGGTAACTGCGTTCTGCTTTTATTTGGGAGCCAGGACTCTAATGCTTCTTTATGACTGACCAGCTGACCTGTATGTGTGTGTGTTTGCATTCTGTGTGTCGGCTCTGCTATGACGTTATTTGTTCTTCAGAAAAAAAGTAAGAGATTTTGATGACAATGCGCACATTTGTTCCTGACAGGCTTTCTTAAACACGACTTCTTCCTCCACTCATCCTGTATCATTTTCTGATTTAACCGTCTGCCTTTCATATATCTGCTACAATGATAAGCAAGCATATTATTTTAGCAACGATGATAATACTTTTTAAAATTTCTCCTCATCTAGTGTTGGTCTTTAGCTCTCCCTCTCTGACACAGACACAGACACACACATACATGCAGTACAGAGGCAGCCTGGGTCAGCCATGTGCTTATACCACAATGTTAGAGGAAAATACCCTCTGGTACAGGGGAAGTCCCGGTCGGCTTCATCTTCCACCTCATCCTGGGATGATTACACGCATGGGAAATGGGGATTTAGGCTTCCTCCAACACTCATGCGCGCGCGCGCACACACACACACATCCCCAATGATGCCAGTGCACACACAAACATGCTAAGGCCGGTTCACAAGAAGTTATCAGGTTATCAGGATGGAATATCTGAGGTATAGATACATACATCAAGCTCTCAATCACCCATTACTCGCTTGCTTTCTATTGACCTCGTCTATCTTCTCTTTCTTTTGTCCTATTTTTCCTTTCATTCCCTTTTTATCAGTCTTTCCCACACTGTCTTTCTCATTCGTTCTTTTCTCCATCGTGGAACTGGCACGTCTCCTTGTTGGAAGAGTGCTGGCCCTTCCATAGCTAACTAGTTACTGAGCTAGATGGCTGCTATTGGACAGGGTTCCTGTACTGTTACATCTGTTTAGTCTTAAATTTCTTCCCCTAAGGAGGCACAGCACCTCTGGGGGGCCCCTTTGCCCCCCCCCCCCCCCACACGACCACCACCACTACTGAAATAGTTGTCCACACAGCCACACTCAATTCCAATGAAGTATGTTTAAACAGTGGTGTTTATTTGCATCACTGATTACTGGATTTTAAAACTGTCTATTATAAAAATAGGGTTCAGTTTGTCTTATGGTTTAAAATTAAATTCCATAGTGTCATGTTCCACAGTGTCCATACTGTGCCAAAGTATTTACTGATGGGCCTCCACAGAGCTCCCATCAGTCTGGGATCACACGAACAAACAGAATACAGTGAGACAGCCTAATTCACAGAGGATCTGTGACAGGTTCTCCAAGATGCTTCCAAATAGCTTGAAAAATTGTGTTTTGTATAATGCTGGGCATAATAAACAAATTAAACTGACTCACTCACTCTTTATTCCAAATACTACTAAATGTTACACTGTGGGAGCGTGGAAGCTTGATGGCCTGTATATAGCTCTCTTTCACGTAGGAGTATTAGCTGATTGTCAGAAGCATGTAGGACAGCTTATCTTAGCCACGGTGCTGTTGACAAGCTTGGCTCCGTACGCGACCTGCGGCTGAATCCTCGTCTGTGTATGTTTAAAGTAAACCATTTCCAAGGCCGCTCCTCTTTGTGATGAGTGTTTCATATTGTCTTGTAGCTGTTGAGCTTTGAGAACTCAAACGTCTTTCTTTGACCTCCATCTTTCCTGGACAGTAAGGTGTCAGAGGATCTTTTCAGTGCTGCGCTGGCCAACGGAAATAAGGAGACATCAGATGAGAGTAAAAATCTAAAGCATGGAAAAGGAACAGAACCGACAGTAGAGACAGCTTGAGAAAGGATTGCCAAATGACAGAAAAAGGAAGAGAGAAAGGACAAAGTCCTCAAAGATGAGACATTACACAGTGAGAAGGAGACAGTCTGAATCTGGTGTTTGCTTTGATTCCAGTCGCTGTCCAAAGCATTTGTCTGTAAATGTGGGAGCTGATGCTCCTGAGAGGTCAGCTCTTAACCAGTCAACCTGGCTATTAACCCTCTCAGAGGGCCAGATTCCTTTCACCCTGACCTTTTTCCCATCCTGCTTAGCACTATTTTCATTCGCCCTGTTGCTGCTGAGAGGAATAATAAATAAAGCTCCTTGTGCAGCTGTCTCTTTTTCCATTTTGGCTGCCTTACATCTGTAAAGTAAGTGTCGTCTCAGCTTATCTTAAACATACATATTTTCATAGCCAATGTTCATCTCGCTGCCCTTCTTTTGTTATGAAACCATATCTTTTTTTTTTCTATGTCTGACTGACCCTCCTGTGTGAATCAACTGCTAATTGACAGCCAGTCATAACAGCTCACCTTCCCTGTTTAGCCCCTGCACTCCAACCAACCTTCTTCTCAGAGCATAACCGTGGCACATTCTTAAATTGGCCCCTTGGAAACTCAATCTATTTGAGATCAGTAGCAGCTGAATTTGCTCTCCTCTCAATCGGTTTTGGCAAAATTGGCGTGAAAACTCCAGATAAAATCACAAAGGTTGGAATTCTGTTAGAGCAGAGAAACAAATGGCGCCTTTGAGGAAAGGCAGGAGGCCCCCACCGTGAACCCTGGGATCGAGTGACAACTCAGGTGAGCAGGAGTGCCCTTTCTCTTTGCCTGCAAGGGAAATGGGGTCATAAACCCAGGGGACTAGTAAAAGCAGTGCGCACCAGGCCAGCTAGCAGGCACTGTGGTAGGTTTTGTTCAGTGAAAAAACACAGAATTCTTGTCCAGCGACGTGAAAAGAGGAAATAGTTTTTTTTTTTCTTTTTCTGTCCACCTGTAAAAGCGAGATCCCACCTAGAAAAACAGGTGATGGGGAAGGTTCAGTAACTTGAACAGTGTAATAAAAGTGTCAGCACGAAGTATCTTTGTTTTCCTCATCATTTACGTCTTTTTGTGTTACTGTCTGCAGTAGTATTGAGTTCTGCTTAGACAAGTGGGTAAATGGAGACATCCTTTAAAGCTTTTCCAATTTATGAAATCGGTTTATCTTTGTCATTTTAGTTTCGGTGGCACAGGGATAAAATATTAAGATTTTTTCAAACAAAATGGTTCACAAATGTAAATACTCAGTTTTATCAGTAAAAACGTCAGTGAATTTAAATGAATTTCAATTAAATTCATTTCAATGAATTCATTGAAAGATTATCAAGCAGTGAGAGTCGTTATTAGTTGCGACATGAATTGCGTTACGGCATTTCAAAATGGTACTTTGTGTGTCACATGTACTTAATGTTAGCGATGGAAGAACTAAACAGTATTAATACTATGTTATACATATTCTACGTATACATTAACTGTTATCTATCAATGCATGTGTGAACTGAATATGTTTAAGTTTGTGACTGGAGCTGAAACCTGATAGAGGCATGTAAAACCCACATGAAGTCAAGGCAATGATAGATATGCATGGCTAAGTTCCATGTAGTCACTGGAGACACAGCTCAAAAACATAGCTCAGATGGTTTAAATAATCAGGAGTTGGGCTTGATTTTATACTTCACCTGCTTCAGTTTGTCTTCTTGGAAGAGCTCCAGTGTACATGTCAAAAATGAATCATCAGATGCCCCTTCACACAGGTGTTTCCTTCCATGTAAACTGCTTCTGAATCCCCCCTGTGCAGCCAGTTTATCATTACTTTGAACATCTGAAATTGTTTGTTCTCCCAGTATGACCCTTTGAGCTGTTTTTGTGATTATAGCCAAGATATTTTTTCTGTCTGCAGGTCATTTTTATTGCTACCTTAGCTTTTATTCCCTAATTACGCTTGTCATTTATGTCCCCCTTATCAAGGTGCTTCTTGGTAATCCAGATGAGGGGACAGAGGGTCTTGTATCATTCTTTGAGAACCTAACATGCAATACCTCAGATCCTTTGTCTCACTCAGCCTTAGGAGCACATCCAGGGAGAAATTAAATGAAGATTACTTCAATCACCCTGCTTTAATTTCAGCTTTGTAAATAGACAGTGTGCCAGGATTGTTGTGAGTTTTCAGTGCAGTCTTACATGCATGTTTGTGTGCACTGATTGTCAGACTGTGTATTCTCACTTCTGAGTGCGTCTCCGAACGGTCTTTTCAAAACTGTGTCCCGGCGCCCCGTAGTGTGAGCTGATCACAGCAGCATCATTCACAGTTCTCTCTAAGACCACCTGGTGAGCATCTGCCCCCCGCCTCCTCACCAATCCTACACCTCCCACCTCATCCTGCTCCAAACAGCCTCATATCACCTCAGGACATTGTTGTTTTCCCCTGCTGTTACTCTGTCCTCACAAACTTGTAACTAAAGCAGAGAACACAGAGATGGCTGGCAGGCAGCACAAGTTTTAGAAGAACACTCCATAACTTAATGAAAGGCATCTCTGCAGCTTTTTGAAGTCTCTTAGACGTTTGCTTTCTTGGACCGCCAAGGTCATACTGAAGACAATGGAGTTGGAGGTTCCTTTTATTGTTTGTTTGTAGCGCCAAAGCTATTGATGTTAAGTCAAAACCTTGGATGATTGATCTTAAGGTACTCTTTATTCTTTGTTGTTCTCTGCGTGACCATGAATGATGGTGCGTGTCACACTTTGCTTTACCAGTGAAATGTGACAAGAACTCAAACTCACTGCTCCTAACAGAGACACCACTGAGCTAACATTTAAAGTCACGTCATGCTGTACCTTCTACATTCTGCAACAGAGTCATTACACATTCCAGGATCTCTCACAGCAGCTCAGCGAGAGGCACTTTTATGCCCACTTTCAGAAGCAACTTTGACGACCGTTAAGCTCACCTCGCTCAGGGACTCTTGCCATTTACTGGAGCCTGCGTTTTAGATTGGAAAATTACCCCACACGCAAATCTCAAAAATAAACAGGGATGCTGATGACTAATGAGAGCCAGTTGTACTCAGCTTCATCCCCGTGGAAAAAAGAAGACAAAGTAAAAGAAGACTGATGAATATGCTGCTGCTGCTGCTGTGGGGGCCAGGATCAGAGTTTTGCTAGTGTGTGGCTTCTAATCATGCTTTTTTTTTTCCTCATCTGGCCTTCGAGATCTTGTAAACAGGGACCACGTAAAATGTTATGAGTCTGGATGCAGTTGTTTAGGGATATTAGACAAAGAGTCAGCGTGGATGTTTTTATATTGCATGTATAAAGGCCATCAGCCATTTATCAGCAGTATTCATTCTGCCAAGTCCTCCATTTAGCTTTAAAATTTCATCTTTTTTCTCTGCTTATTTAGTTTATCTTGTATCATGTTTATCATTAATGATGGAAGCATTTGGCGATAAGGTCTGTTCAGCAGTGTCTGATTGCAGCCAAGAGATTATGTGGGATGAGCAGAGAAAATCTGTGTGTCATTTCTGAATACTTGGATCATGACGGTCAGGCCACTTTCCCCCTTTGTTTGTTTTCACTAACACACTTGTGGTGTTAATCTAGAAATTGTCTTCTGGCATTTTTGAACACTTCCTTCAATGAGTAATACAACTACAGTGCATCCTGCTTATATAAACAGCCTGTGCTATTGTTGCGATACGGGGTAATTCCTGCACGTCCTCACAATTACCCCTAACCTAAGCAGTGGGTTTGATTGGTGCAACGTAATTGTGAGTATTTTGGTTTAGATTGGTGGATCTGTTGAGGATGACTGAAGCAATACATCTCCTGTTGAGCTTTAAGGGTGGTGTCTGTCAAACCTTTTAAATCATTCTTGATTGCCAGAGATTAGGAGCGGGGCATGGTGGGTTTGGCGAGCTTCTCCAAGGGCCTGGAGTCACACTGGGAAGGTCTCAGGCTTAAACTCAACGTGTCGAGCACACCACTGTAGCCTGCTTAATGTCAACGCTCTGGATACAGTTCTGATTTACTAAGCAATGGCAATCTGCATTCTATTTGTAGCTAAATATTTGTAAGCAAACTAATGTCGTGTGCAGGCATGGGAGAAAACCGGTTTTGAAGTTTAATTATAAAACAGAGGCTTTGGCCGCCACATCTTCCAGAGCCAGGTGTTTGTTGAGAAGCACACTGTAGTTCCCCAGATGGACCACATTAACTCGCTCTCTTTACAGTTTTTCTTTCCATTCTCCAGCCTTTATCATTTTGCATCTTTGTTTCTGGGCCAGGGCTTTTCGAAACTATAGGGCAGCTGAAAACTGAAGAACATCCTCTCTGTATTCATGTGCTTGTCTGTTCATCTTTCCTTTGTTTTTTCAGTTAGGTGTTTCACAAGCCTGTCTCATACTCCCCCTGTTTAGACCAGCCATCTCCTCACTTCTACCCCAGTTGGTCTTTCCGGATGAAAAGTGTTCCAACTGACCCAGTGCTTTAGGAATGTCAACATGCATAAATTATTACTGTCACCGCAATGTTTGCTTTCCCCCCGTGTGTCACGTGGCATCAAAGGAACAAGAGATTCTCTGACATGGTAGGCAAAATATTCCCACATTGTTATTCCTTTGGTCCACACCAATAGATGGAGAGAGGGACCGAGAAGAGATATCTGGGGGCCCGGACTGTTGAAGGAGAGAACAAAATGGTTGGGATATTGTCTCTCGTGCTCCATTAAGGAATATGTTTTTAAGCCCTGGTGGAGTAAACCCACTCCCCAGCATTACAGGCTGGAGGGAGCTTGTTAAAATGGCCCCACTTGGTGCTCTGCACTTTGGAGTACACTGTTTAAAGTACAGTTGACAGTCACGCTGAAGCACTCGGCATCCATTTGCAAGCTCCGGGGTCACGACCTTCCTTTACTCCTTTGTTGTGGTTCAGTTAAAGTGCATAGCAGGTTGCCTTTGTTATTGAAAATGACTGCCTTTGATGCCCTTTCTTACTCTGAATTATGGTGTACAAAGCAGTGACTTCATATTATAAATGTCTTCCCCCCTCTGTTTTCCACAAGAAAATAAGCAAATGAATTGTGGTTTAATGGCATTTGGTTAAGTATTATTGTTATTATTTTTGATTAAGATGAGGTATTGCTGCATTGATCTTTTCTTCCATTAGCACAATAAAACAGAGGCCTGCTCTCAGCTTTATGGTTCTGGTAAACAAAAGTGGGTAGCACAGCAGGGGCTTAACATGTAAGCTTTGTTGTAGTCAAGATACAGAAGTTGATTTCAATGTAGGCATTCTGCAAGCAAGTAGCTGAACTGAATAGTGCTGTCAAAAAGATTTAGTAATGATTTCCTTTGTTTTTCAATGGGAATTCTACTTGAGTTACAAGAGAGCATGGGAAAAATGTGATGAACCATTTTTCAACAGAAAAATGCATGAAAAGTGGCTCAGTTCCCTAAGCTGACCTCACCTGGCTACTATGGCTACTGCAACAGCCTGTCATTCACTGGAGGCGTTCAAGCCGAAGCGTTTCACTAATAAATCAAGAAATCTCTGTATGCCTGTGTGCGCGCTCTGCGCATATCTCATCAGCCATTCATTCAATCTGCTTCAGATGTGGTGAGCGTGTTGCTGTGGGATAGAGGAAGTTTAGTCTCATGTAGTGGGTCTTTACCCTGCTGCACTGCACCATTTCAATATGGGAAGCTCTTCATTTGGTGCTTTTTGTGTCTCTGTAATCTTGAACACCCTGGAATCCTTGTGTTATATAACCTGACTAGATTCAGGTTACAGTTTGAATATGCGGCTATTAAACAGACCCTCTTGAAAGGAATAATAGTCACCTTTGTTACTTGGATCGTGTTTATTTTATTCTTTCCTGTCGGCTACCATGGACTCCCCTGCCATCTTAAAACATCCAGATTTTCATGTTCCCTGATCTCTGAACCTGAATTACAACTTACTTTTCTTTCATCTGGAAGGCATCAACTGCATATGCGATATTCAAATGTAAAAGGTATGTTGTCATATTTGACTAGCCAGCCAGCACTGTAAACGGGTGGCATTTGGATGATGTGACATTTGCTTTCGAGTCTTAGCCTTCCTCTGGCCAAGCTGTTCTGAGTTACACTGATAGAAATGGGGTCAGGAGTCACACAGATGCACTGTGATATGATTGGCACTCAGGAGACTCATGGTTTCACACTTTGGGGATTATCCTTCATTTTCCAGAATGCTCTGCCTAGAGACGGGATGACCTCATGATTGGCTGGTGGGGGTTCGGGTGTGGGGGTATGGGTGTGTGTGCGCAGTTGCACGTTCATGCTCGTGATCAGCTAAGTCCAGAGCAAGATTGCATTGGGATCTGGAAAGAGTGTTTCAGTGCAGCCATTATATAATATAATAGAAAGTAATGGCTGGAAAGGGGGATTTCAGCTGGGATGCAGTCCATGTTTATATTCTAAATTTATTGCCCTCTGTCAATGAATAAATTGGTGTAAAGTTAATGCTTATAGATTAAAGACCTATATGTTTTCTGTGTATACATGTTGTCTTTTCCAGTGGGTAAGTACAATAGGGATATAACTCAGCACAGAAACACACAGAAGAAGCCAGTTAAAGTGATTGCAAAGCAACTGACTTCATGTGTGTTTATGTGTAAATGTTAGTGGATACACTGATTGAATGCATGAATTTGGAGTATATGAACACTCTGCACTGTGGCATGTTTTCTCATTGTCCCTCTTCCTGATTGTGTTCCCCATCATCCCTTATTCCACTTGTAAGCACATCTAAATATAGACCAAAAATTTGCTTAGGGGGCACTCTCTTAATAGTGGTGGTTAAAGAGAAGATCGGGTATTTGCTGTAATTGTAAATGCATGTGTACAGCCTAGGTTTGGGGAGGGAGACAGAAAAGCATAGAGAGTGTCTGGCAGGTTCTGCTGGCTCTGTCTCTTTCCCAGCTGCTATGCAGCTTATTTGTACCTTCCAGTGTGGGGTACTCCTTGGAGTGGATGTTTTGCCTTTGCTGAATACCTTTTCAAATACCTCCTTACCTCAATGCAAGCTTGACTCGCTTAACATAACACACATGGAGACAGGTCCAGGCCCTTTCTGCCTTCTCTCTCCTCCCCATTGCTTGGAAAATCTTACATTTCTACAGAAAAGGAGTGCACACATCCTCTCTTCATTATGGCAGAGAAAGGAAAGGGATCTGGGTAGGCCGATCCTATGGAAGCCCCACACATGAGCCCGGTCGAACAGAACAGGCAGGCGGGCAGGCATGCTGCTGCGTTTTGTATGGCTCTTGTTCTTAGCCTTTGATGACACTGTTTAGAATAGGAAATATCTAATAAGTCAAGTATTCTGTCTAATGTGCTGCCAGTGGGTTTAGTGTTTGCCTGGAGGTCTTGAAACACTATCTCCGGCACAGCAATAATATACATTTAAAATTCTCATTGGAGTGTGTGGAAGGGAGCGATGCAGAGAAAGAGAGGGGGCAGCTGAGAGTACGAGCTATAATAGCGAACATGTGCAGGCTGGAGCAGATGAGGGTAGGAGAGAATGGGACACACCTTGGGTCTGTCTCCTGTGTTTTACAATTCATCAAAATCGTGTTTCAAAAGACAGCAGTAGCTAATCGAAACTGACGTTGTTCCTATTAATGTGGATGAGAAACATTGGGGATAGGCCTCAGTAATGCTGTAACTGTAGTGTTGGAACTGGTGAGTAATTGGCTGCTCATATTGCAACTAACAAACCTGCAGACCATGCACCAGATGCAATTCACCAGACCAGCCTTATGTGTTTACATGTGACCTCTTTGTGTTTCCCCCCCCTGTTATTTTACTTTGGTCTTATGTCAGGCTCTGCTCCGCTTTAATAGAGTGCTTCTGTGGATTCTGCTTCAAACTATTTTTCTCAGAATCTACAAAATGTTTCCTTGAACTTGGGAATTTTATTTTTTTTAAGTAGAATCGTTTGTTTTTAACCATGCCTGTCAGTTCTGGAAACATATCCAGTAAATGATTTGGTAGGTAGCATTTAGTTTTATATTTTCTCTCTTATCTATCCCATGGGAGCTAGTGGCAGCTTCTTTGTAGCCTTGGAAGATGGCATGCTTTGGTAGCAGAATAAAGATGCCTGTTTTCATTGTCACTTGAAATCCAGCAACAGTACTCACAATGATTTATATCATCTGTCACTGAAAACTTTTTATTGCCACAACGGCTGGAACAATCCCGACATCCGTTAGTTGGAGCCAAGCATAAAATCTCAGCTGCTTCATACACAATACCACAGTCACTGCACAGAACAGTTTGATCTGCTGGGGTGAGGCCTTTTTTAGACAGTTCCAATATTGCAAGAAGTGCAAAATGATTTTTAGACCACAGAAAAAGTCCCAGAGCATGCCTTTAATGTCTCTGTGGTTGAACGATGCGTCCCTTCTTTGGTCAATTTGTCCATGGATTCAATCAAATGAGTTATTTGATTTATTTTCTCTCGTAAAGCCAGGACCGACACAAGAAACAGATTTACAGATTAAAAAAAAAAAAAGTAAACGTTTGCATCCAGTTTCATTTGCTTCCCTTATCTCCTCAGTAATGCTAACACGCCAGCTAGCTTTGGTTTGAAATAAGGCAGTTTCTTTTATTGCAAACTGACGTTTATAAAGTGGTGATTATTAGTGGTCTTTATGTACTTACTACCTTATAGTTTGTATGTAGTGTGTAGATTTACTTTTTTCTTCATTTATAGAAATAGTTGCCATGTGTTAGTAGTCATCAGGCTGATGTTAGCTGATGATATCTAATATCAATTTACAAAAAGCAAACACGATGAAGCCAAGTTACATTACCTAGACTCTTATGGTTTTCTTTCTTTGCATGGCAGTGAATGACAGCTCTTTTAAGGGTGGAGGTACTACTACATCCTTCCATCCATCTTCTTCCGCTTATCCAATTCAGGGTTGTGGGTGGGGGCTGGAGCTTGTCCCAGCTGTCGAAAGGCGAGAGTGGATGCTAGTACTTAGTTGTTGTTGTTTTTTTAACATTGAGAAAGAGGTGAAAACAAAGCAAAAGAAAGTTTTTCAAAATCTGGTTTGAATCTAGTTATTGATTTAAAACTTTTGAAAATAGCACTTAGGTCATTTTCAGTAACGGTGTTGTTTAGGAAGTGCAACACTGATGGTGCAGTGCTGGTTTACACATCTTTAAATTTGCATTTTATTTCTGCAAATATTTTTTGCTGTGGCCAGAAAAACAACAAACTTTGCAGTTTTTTTTGTTGTTGTTCTTTCTAAGGCTGAAAATCTTTGTATTTCTTTGTACCAAAAACATATACGTCTGTGTCAAACTCCCGTTCAATGTTTTTATTTACAGGTGCGTCGACGTGAGCGAACGCGGGGCGGTCGAGACACTGCAGCAGGTGCTGACTCTTCATCGCGTCACAGTGGGACTGGGCAGGACAGCGGCTTCGGCAGTGACAGCGCTCGCATCCGTATTGTCCAAATAGAGCAACAGAGCGGGGCTAGTCACCACTGCATTGCCAGACCCTCTCACAAGTCCACCATTACCAAGAATCTAAGCTTCATCCCTTTTGACATCTTTCTCACCGCTAGTAGGCTGTCTGTTATGACCTATGCTTGCTCCAGCCCTCCAAAGGCTATTCCCTCACTGTTGGATACTCCCAGCACACCGGAAAAGATGCAGCCTGGGGATAAGGTAAATAAGAAAAGCTTGTGACATGGAAGCTCTTGCGTGAGCCAGTTTCTGGATCTATTTGTTACCCATGTGTATATAATCATAATACAAACCATGCACAATAGCACGCAGTGTTATTTATGCAAGAGTTATAGTGTTTTATTAGTACAGTAGGTTAATTTTTTACATTTGTGTAATCCAAAATATAATTTATAATTTAATTGTGTGTTTGATAAAACTAATTCCATACACTCTAAATTATTACAACTGAATGTAATATTGTGCAACATGGACTATCACTGCTCATCTATCCACCTAATAACATTAATTTTTTTGTGTGTATATTTAGGACGTTAAATCATGTTAAAAGCTTCTCACAGTCTAAACTCATGTAAACTGAGCAGATGTGAAGCTCAAAGACCTCTGGGCACCAGTTCAACACAAGCCCACGCAAAATAGAAAAGCAAACAAATAACTGTCTTGGGCATTTGGCGCTGTTAAGTTCATTTTGCTCACATCTACACAGAGCGGACATTATGTTTTGTGATTAATGTTTTTAGAAACAGACAGTCCAATTTGATATGCATCAATGCTTGACGTTCCAGGGGGCGAAATCTTTCCAGGGGGCTAAATGTTTCCAGTATTATTTAGAATCAACTTCTCCAATTAATTTAATTGATTTCATAGGAATAGCAGCAGTAGCAGTAGTTAGAGATTACTTTGTATCTGGTTTAGGTTGGAAAGAGTGCCCTCAACCAACCTGAGATCGCGTCCGAGTCTCCTTCAGCCTCGGCATCCCCAACTCCAGATCCTGCTCCAGCTGCCCAGAATTCACTTGCTGGCCTGACTGCTGAGGACATCCTCAACAGTAACACCTCCCAGCCAGCCTCCCCACTGCTGAGAGGCAGCCTTCTCTCCCTGGATGGCCTTCCTACTCCGACGCGCTCCTCAGCCCGCCAAGCACTTGGTGTTACCGTAGTACGGCAGCCTGGGAGAAGAGGGGCTGGGGACCAGGTGTTGGAGCCCCTTTTGTACCTACAGGTGATGCAACCTTCTGCTCTGCTCAGCTGTCACCACCGCAAACAGAGGATGGAGCTGTCGGTGTTTGATGTGTCCTTAAGAGGAGTAGCTTCTGACTACAAGTGTCTAGGTGAGAGAGAGAAATAAAAATTTAAAAAAAAGAGTCACAGTGTTTGGCTGGGAATTCTGGTAAAGGGCAAATGAATTTGAATGTTGTGAACCTGGGTAAATGTAACTTTTCTGCCCATTTTTCTTTTTTTTCTTTATCTGCCCCATTTTGTTCAGACCCAGGAAAGACTCTACCAGAGTCTCTGGACTACAACATGTTTTGGCTGCAGACAGTAGCAGGAGATGTGGACAGTAAAACGGGCATCCCTCCCCCTCTGCTCTGCCTCCAGATTAAAGATTTCTTAAATGGACCAGGTGGGAATCATACACACACACACATACTTTTGTACAATCGTGCAAAAAAAAAGTGGGGCTGCTATTTTTTCACACACGGCCAGATAAGTTTGGATAGCTTTCGCATTTGCAGTGAAGCTGCAGCTTTATTGTGAATGCATTCTTTACTGGAGAGTTTATCAAAGATTATTTGGTGACTGAAATGGGACAAAGTGCATAATATATATTTATTTCGATTTGAATCCTAATTTCCCTTTGACCTCACACGGGCTAGTCATGGACAACCAAAGGGCCAGATTTACCCCCAGGGCCATGCAATGCCCACATCTGATGTCACTCCCTTTGAACATCTGAGTTCAAGCTCCTGTGGGTTTGTGTAGTCTTATGTTCCCTTGAATTTGCCTATCACTGGGTTCGGTTCTCTATTTTTAGGCTGATATGATATCCATATGAGTAGCTTTAAGCTAAGGTTGTTGACCCTAAGGGTGTGGTTGACATTCTACCCAAATACAACTGCAATAAATAAAAGTGTGAGTGGGCCTTTGAGTCTCAGTGTGCACAACCTTTTTATCCCTATGAGTGTGTGTGTGTAGGCGCAGGACATCCTTCAGAGTTCAGCTCACTGAACCCAGGCCAGATGTTGCAGATGCATACGCACTGACACCTAACTACAGACATACTTTGACATATAGGCTGTCTTTCTTCCACATGCATACAATCATGAACACATACTGTGCGTGTATACAGGGAGCTTCAGGATGGACTGTAGGTGTTATTGATGATAGTTTAGCAAACCATATCACTCCCTTGCTCCCACACACATCTCCTCCTGCTGTTAGTTGAAAGCCCTCAGATTCTCTGTCCACCTGGAGTCCCACAACACAACACAGTGCAGCTGTCTGTACACCCCAGCAGTCACACAGTGCAGCCAAACACGACCAGATCCATCAGAGGACGCCATTAACCAAATTACAATGAGCATGACCTTTGCATGAGGCCAGATTGCATAACTGAATTAAAATGATAGAAATGATGCTTCACAGTGTATGTGTAAGGCAGGTTGGAACAGAGAGTGGAAAGAGACTTTCCTTTAACACCGGTATGCACTGATCTTTAATTTCCCTGTGGAAAAGAGTAAGAAAGAGGAGCAGTTATAGTTTGGGTGCATTAAATAGATTTAGTTTATTTGTTTATTGCTTTCTTAAAAACTGTTTATTGCTCAGTGTTGGCTTTGCAATTTTACATGATTTATTTATAGAATACCTGTCCATTTCCCTGAACAGGGTTATATCTCCAATGATAATTATACTGTGGTTATATCTGATTCCTGAGTGCAGTTGAAGTGGAGATGCCAATAATGTGAAATTACAGTCAGGTGTTTCCCTTGAACTACTAAAGAGCTGAGCTATCTCTCTGTCTCAGTAGGATTACTTCAGTCACAATCAGTCACATTCATACTCCTCTCTCTCTTTCTCTCTCTCTCTCACACACACACACACACACACACACACCAAATGACTCAGACAGGATCCAGGCTCAGTGTGAGGTTGCTCCAGGTCAGGCTCTGCTGGAAATTTCTAGAATTGACCACACATGCTACCGGTTCTTCTTCACCCCTTGAACCACCCAGTCACACACACACTAGCACTTGCATGCATACACACATTTTCAAATTTTGTGTTGTTTAGTTTGGGGAAGATAATTATCTTCTTCAAGGATGGGGGAGAAAAGGAAGACATTACGCAGAGCAGTAGAATCTGTATACCGAAGGTGGTTTTTGTAGAAGACCCTTATTCACGTTGTTTAGACAGCACGCGGACAAATCATGTTCTGTCTCATAAATGAATCAGTAAGTAGTTCAAGAAATGTCTTGACTAGGACCAACTGGAAGAACGAGTGCATTTAGCATTTTATTCATTCGCCCCCTGTTGCTTTTACAGGTGATTTATTTGCATGTGTAAGTCTTTGTAACTGTGTGTGTGTGTGTGTGTGCTGCAATGTGTATCATGTTTGGCAGCCCTTACTTTGATTTGACAGCGCTTCACATTTGATTTATCTCAACCAGGCGTAAACGGAGAGAAGACAGCCGTGAGGCTGTGTGTTTACAGCAATATGCTCGCAATTTCAGCAGCATTTATTCAGCAAGACCAATCAAAGCTGCCCTCCCAAGGATGCTGAGTGGGAAACACTTGTAACATGTGTCCTGTAAACTGGATGGTGTTTCAGCATTGACCCTCACTCAACAGCTGCTCATCAAATACACGCACACGCTCGCATAAACACAACTAATGCAGATGCTTATAGGAAGTCAGCCTCTTCAGAACTACTAGAGTTCAAGGCTTGACCAGCAAAGACATACACGATGAAGGCCTGGGTGGATCTGTTTTTTCAATGAGTGGTAGTTTGGTAGCTGACCACTGAACACACAAAAACACATACTTTCCCTCCCTCCTTTTTTTTTTTTTTGGTACTCATTTGTAGTCTTGCAAGTCCCAAAACGTAACTGCTACCACTTGTAGACGAGATCCGCCTTTCCCTGTAGAGAAGCAGCAGGTGATAGATTAGCTTGAACAAATTGGAACCATTACTCTTTGTCCCTGGTTCCTGTCAAACCAGAGTTTGTAGAAATGCTGTCAGTTACTGTATACAAGCATGTGCCCCTCCGAACCATCCAGAACCTCGCTAATTCAACTCAGATGCCATCTGAGGTGCATATCGCTGGCCTTCCTTGAGAGTGACTTTTCTGTAGTGGTGGGATTCAACAGGTACCCCCCAAAATATTGTTGGCCTTTCCAAACATAGAAACACATGCCCTTCACATACAGGTCCTGTGTAATTTGACACATTGCCACCTGTGTCTGGCACAGGCTTACCGCTATCAAGTGTCAAGCATGAAAGTCAGCTAGAGAATTCCAAGGTGGGGTGGGAATGAAAACAATGTTCTCGGTGGTTGCACACAATCATGTAAACCCAATGCCAGGTTCAAAGTGGGGACAGCATCACCAAAAAGGCACGGTAACCTGGGTAATAAACGTATTTGATCTCCCTCACCACTCTGCTGAGTGTGTGTGTGCACGTGTGTGTGTGTGTGTGTGTGTGTTTCTGTTAGACCTTGATCTTCCACTTTCTCCAGCGCTAATAGAGGCTGACACATGAGAAGGGCCAATCTGTGATTCCCTCCAGCCTGTTCACATTAAGGCCTGTTAGTTAAAGGTATGCGAGCATCGACACCACCTCTCAGCCTCCAGGCCTGACGTTTGCTCTCTGCACTGGCCTTCCACTAACGGTCTCCAACTTCAAATAGTTGTTAGTTTTATGGCAGAGGTCAAAGTTTTTCCAGCAAAATGACTCGTGTGTATGAATCCCATTGCTGTTAGCGCACTGTTTGCAGTTCCCCTGCTTGGTGATGAAAGTTTCACCACATTTCTTTCAATATTTGTATTTCTTGCTTTTTCTCAAAAAAAAAAAAAAAAAAAAATCTCCAGTCACTCCTGGCCCCTGCTGGCACGCTGCTGGCAGTTTAAAATAAGAGTGACATTTATGCTTTTCCTTCACTTTACAGTATGTATGGTTGAGGGAAATCTTTATCAGATGTCACATCTTAATCCATAAATATAGAATTTGCACTTTTGTCTGTAAAACCTAAAAGCCTTTCTTTCCCTCTTGTGAGGTTTTAGTTTCCTCTTTTTACGTCATCTTTGCCGAGTGAAATCACATGTTCCTGTATCTGTCTGTGTCTCACAGACGTATCTGCTCCAGGAAAGGAGAAACAAATTTTGGAATGAGATACAGTTGCATTCTATATGTGGTCATTTCTCAGACTCATCTCTTGGCATTGTTTCACTGCAGCAGAAATATGATACAGCAGTTGTAGGATAAAACTGAGGGGAAGCTGTACAGATGCTGTGGCCCACTTTTTTCTAAAGTACTCAGTGGAGAATTCTTCACAGTACTTAAAACCCAGATAGACATTAGCCTGCAATCGTTTCACACTATAAAGTGGAAGAAACCTCCTTTTTTTTTACCATTCCTTACAGAATGCTTATATATATGTGAACAATTAATATTTAACAGTTAACATTTAATTGCATCTTTATGCCTTTAATATACAGTGTATATATTATGAGGTCAGGTCATGAGCAGGAGGGAATTTCACATTTATACTCTTTCCTGACGAATCACAGTTTTCTAGCATACACTATGTACAGTAAACACACAGTTTAATTGAATATTTTATTGGTCATTGTTATTTACAGTAATTACTTTAAGTACTTTATTTCAAACATGTACCTGAGATTTTTCACTCTAATATGAAGTGGTTTTTGCAAGTAAGATGGACTTAATATAACCATGACCTCACCTCCTTGCAGGAAGCAAACACAAAAAAAATCAACTATATTTGTGACATGTAAATTGCTTGGTTATTAATTTTATTATAGATTAAGTAAAACTTGCAGTCTAGAAAGACTTTGGGTTATAGTTAGCTGTATCCTCTTGTGCTGCTCACTCTGTTCAGGTAAGTTTCAGATTAGTTAAACAGGTAAAAATAAAAATCCTTTGCCATCAATTCAGGTCTGCCTGGGTCAGGGGATAGGACGGGTGGGGTGTAGAAGGGAACTTTGTGAGGGAGTACAAAGATAATCAGTACCAGGTCTCCATGTGCCGGGAGCCAGGCAAGGCCCAGGCCATGGCACTGGCCCTGGCTGGTTGATCAGCGACATCTTTATGTGATTACAGGAGGGGTTGATTAGGTTGCGGGTGGAGGAAAAGTAAAAGATAGAGATGACTGAGCAAAAGAGAAGAAGCAGAAAGACGGAGTGCATGAAACAGACCGGGAGAAAATGGATGGGTGAAAGAACATGGGGAGGGGAACAGAGGAACCTGGACGAACATCTGCATACAGCTATTTATTTCACCACTGGAAAGTTTCCTGGTGATAAGTCAAGTGGAAATGATAAGCTACATTGCACAGCAGATTCCACCTATCCTTCCTCCAGTTTTTCTCTCCAGTCATCCTTCCATTTGACCATGTGCCTTACTTCCGCTGACTTGAAAGAGAGTTAGTCTGTGTGCGCGTGTGTGCATGTGTGTGTTGGCCTTTCACTCTTGGCAATGTTCCCACTCATGTCATTCGGTGCGCTTACCTGGAGAGGAGGCAGACGGGAGGCCTAAAACCCTTAAAAGGCCGTAAACACTGGAGCCTTGATGAGACCATGAAAAACAGCTGCACTAGTTTTCGGCTGCTTCCCTCTCCCATCATCATGAGCAAGTGGAAAAATGGGATAATGGAAGTGGTGTAAAACGGCATTGAGTTAATTCATGTGTCTCTGTAAATTCCAGTCAAGTGTTTGAAGGCTGCAGAGCACCAGAGAGTGAGAGAGAGATTGAACAGAAGAGAGTGGTCTCAGATTTATGCGGCTGGCACGAAGAAAACATTCTCTTCTGCTGTTCCGCAGTGTCACGTTAGGATGTTACAATGAGACAACCAGGAATTTGTGTGTGCATATGTGTCTATCTAAGACAAGGGGAAGAAAGAGTTTGAGACTGAACCTGTCATGTCCTGGGCCGGTGGCCCAGTGTTTTGTGTTCTTTTGCTTTTGTCTAAACTTGTATCTTTGATTTGTCCTC
>JAVDPK010002216.1:1289164-1312955 GCA_034780415.1 Cichlasoma orientale
ACGTCCGTGTTTGGGGTCCTCATTCCGGCCAGCGCAGCGGGGAACCGTGACAGAACCCAGCTGTCCTTTAAACAGCTTGCATGCAAAGTTGAGTGATTAGAAGAAGAGAGGAGAAGTTTGATTTATGAGACACAGCACCATTTAGTATCCCATGGGTCAGATAGCTGAAAATCTGCTAAGAGGGACATTGATGAAGCCTGCCTTGTCTTAAAGCCTCAAATGGATTTTAGCCAATTTATGACATTTTTCCAGTTTTCATTAGCATGTTTGAAGACTAAAGACCCCAGCCAACAATGAATTTATTCACTTTTAGTCCTCATTTTGACGTAGTTTAAGAGCCCCTGCTGTAGCATTGGATAAGACTGAGCTGTTACTATATTACTATTCATATATACATATGTGTACTGTATGTGTGAACTTTTAATTTCCTATTCATAAATACAAGCAAAAGCCACTGAACCCCACAGAGATCTAGCTAGTGTATTTCTGTCATGGTGTAGTTGTGTTTTCTCTCTTAATAAAATAATGTTTTTATTACCTGCTCAAAAGCTTTGCTCAATCTGCTTCCTGCCCACTTTTCTGTATCACTCAGCACTTCATAAATACAAGTCAGGATGAGCACAAGCACATGTCCACAGAGGGAGTTGTTGTTTGTAACATTTTGCTTACAGCAAAGTTTGACTAATGCTTTTTACTTTTTTCTTTTAATTCTTTCTCCTTTTGTCTCTTCTTTCTTTCCACAGTTGAGCTGAACATGGAGTTATCACGTCCCCTGAAAATCAGTCCCACTTTGGCAAAGCTGGAGCAGGCCAAAGCATACCTGAATAAAATCCTACCAAACTATGCATGGGACAGCTCCAGTAAACCACCATCTACTCCCTCCACCCCTCATTCTTCCCCTGCGAAGACACTTCACAGGGCCTTTCCTCCTCGTTTAGACAAACACCATCAGAGCTCAGCCCTGGGTAAAACCAACAGTGTCGGGTCGCTTGCACTGACCTTCCACAAGGTTTCTCTTCAGACTGCCCAGATTTTAGTAGTCATGGAGACTGAAGCACAACCAATGAGACCCAGCATGACAGTATCCGTGTCAGCCATGACAGGAAGTCTAAACATGAAGATGGGGCCTAGGATAGAAGGTGAGTAAAGCCTTTTTATTTTTTTAATAAAGTTGTTTGTTTTGGGGGTTACTCCCTTCAGTCTTCTCTTTGGAATTTTAAATCCTCTATAGAGTTTAAGTCTGGAGGTTGACTAGGCCAGTCTAAAACCTTCCACTTCCTTTGTAGTTTTTGGTCATTATCTCGCTGCATGATGAAGGATCTCCCAATTAGTTTGGTTGCATCTTTCTTTAAATTGACAGACAAAATGTTTCAATGAGTTCATTGTACTGCCGCCATCATGCGTGACATCATCAATGTAGATTAGTAAGCCCATCTCAGAAGAAGCCATGTAAGCCCAAGCCATGACATTACCTCCGTTGTGTTTCACAGATGAGCTCTTATGTTTGGGATCCTGAGCAGATCCTTTCTTTCTCCAAACTTCAGCCTTTCCATCACATTGGAAAAGGTTCATCTTTGTCTCATCAGTCCATAAAACTTTGTCCCAGAATTTCTGAGGCTTGTTTCTGCACTTCTTGGCAAATTCCTGGCCTTCCTGTTCTTCTTGCTAATTAGTGGTTTGCATCTTCTGGTGAAGCCTCTGTACTTTTGTTCATGAAGTCTTCTGCAAACCATAGATTACCTTCACTCCTGCCCTCTGGAGGTTGTTACTGATGTCACTAACAGTTGTTTTATGGGGTTTTCTTTACAGCACTTAAAATGTTTCTGTCATCAACGGTTGTGGTTTTCCTTGGTCTACCCATTCGACATCTGTTACTTAGCACACAAGTGACGACTTTCTTCTTCAGGACATTTCAAATGGTTGTACTGGCTATGGGCAATGTTTGTGCAATGGCACTGATTTCCACCCTAACCCTCTTGTTTTTCACCCACAGACAGCTCTCTGGTTTTCATGTTGGTTCCTCCTCTAACTATAAACGCGCAGTCTGCACAGGCAAAACCCAAATCTGAAACTAAGCGTAGACATTCAGCACTATTTGTTGTTTGAATAATTAATGTAACAAGACACACCTGGGCAACAGAACACACCTGTCTGTCACATGTTCCAATACTTTTGCTCACAAGAAAATTAGGTGAGTTCAGACAGCAGGTGCTGTCTTCTGAGCTGTTCATCAGAACCAGATTGAAATATCTGGAAATAAAAGCTGAGTTGTTGCTCTTTTGTCTCACTGATTTTTTTTTATGTCAAACCCAAATGTTTGCAGTCTAAAAATAAAGATACTGGCCTCACTGTTCCAGTACTTTTGGAGGGGAGTGTATAGATACCCGGCTGGATCTCTCCCACAGCTGGCGGACTATTTCGGGATTGAATCTCCACTTCCTGTAAAGTGGATTCTCTCTGGAGAGCAAATCTGCTCTGATGTTCAACGCACCGGGAACATGTGTCACATTGTTGCTCCACATAATCGAACTGTGAGCCAGCATGTATAATGTCACAGAGCGAGTGTCTCCCTGATGGTTTAGATACGTCATCACTGTTGTATGGTCTGTCCTGACCAAGACATTACAATTTTTCAGGAGCAGCAAGACGTGCCCCAAAGCCAGAAAAACGGCTATGCCCCACAGAGCCTCTGGGTCCAGGTGCCATTCACGGCACTTCCCTCAAAAACCTCAAAACAAACCATCTGTTCTCAGAGTTTTCTCATAACCAGCATACCGGATGCCAGTAGTGAATACTTTTGGGTCTCTCCAGTGACGGAGAGCCAGCAGACATTCAGGGGAAATTCTTACCATACGGCTGAGATGATGTCTCACATCCAGCCGCAGAGAGGACACCCAGTGCTGAAAATCCCACATCCTCAACAGTGCCTGAGGGATGACAGAGATTACTGAGGTCATCATTTCTGTCAAGTGCAAACAAGCTCTTAATGAGACCATGTTTCCCTTGTGAAACAGATCGACATGCTGGCAAAAGGCTTGAAAAGGCCCAGATAATCTATATTCTGAGTGGGAGACAGTACAGTACACTCTTGGTACCATTGATGCTGAAACCCAAGCCAGACAGGATGGGTAAAAAGCACATGGGTGTTTTTCTCTGCTTCCTCTCTGGTGGAAGCACATATTAGAAAATCGTCCAAATATGCAAACATTCTGAGCCCTGCTGCCCACGAGGGTTTCAGGGCTGCTTCAACACACTTGGTGAAATCCCTCGGGATGAGTGCCAGCCCAGACAGGATGGTCTGATATTTGTAGGCTATGCTGTGAAAAATTTACCTGAGAAATTTGCTGTATGCTCAATAAATGGTTATGTGGAAATAAGCATCATCTAGATCTGCTCATGTGAACCAGTCATCCTGTCAGATAGATCAGAGCAGCACATTTTGTGTCAGCATTCTGGATATGCATTTCCTGGGGTGAGAATAGAGGGAATATAAATCCAGTATGGGATGTAATGATCCCCCAATTTTCAGAATGAGGAAATGTCTGGAATAGAAGCCTACATGTAGATTCATTTCTTCTTCCGGTACATTTCTTATTGTACTTAAAAGAGAAGAAATTTAACTCACTAAAGCCCTTGCAGCCACTGAAAGCACTACACCACTGAAGCTGGGTGGATTAATTGCAAACTGTAGTCTCTAACCCCTAGCAACAGTTGTCTACGCCCATGGATGGACTGCACATGTGCACTATTCCTCCACCCCTGGCAGCCAAGGACCAAAACTGGTACAGCTGCACCCTCTTTGGTCAACAGACTGACCTGTACTTTCTTTTTTTCCTTCTTTTCTTTTCCTTTCTTTTTGAACACACTGCCTCCCCGGCTTTATGCTTGGCCTTTTTACAGTGACGTTTTTATTGAAAAATCATGCCAAGTGCTTTTTTGTTTAGAACCACAAACCTCTGTCTCTGAACTGACCACACAAGGTGCTGAGGGGTGAAGAATAAATCGTGGAGCACTGAGGGAACTTGTGCTCCTCTTTGATTGTGGAGAGCATTGTTAGCAGCTTAGAGTGAATCTCAGGGAGACATCTTACTTTCTCTGCTTCTTGGAGGAGAAGGAGGAAACGGTGAACGAGTCCCTGGAGTGCTCAAGGCACGGATCCCCGTGAGTGCTGCCTGCTGTGCCTCTGGCGGCTAAAATGGTAAATAGGCTGGTTCTTATACAGTATAGCGCTTTTCTACTCTACTCGAGCATTCAAAGCGCTTTTTACAGTAAAACAGTTCCTACTTCTTTCCTTCCGGGCGTCAGGGTGACAGCTCAATGCAGCAGATGGAGCGGCAGCAATAGCAGTGAAAGAGTTTTTGCCGTAATGCTTTTGTCTCTGTGGACCCTGCCGGTGAGTTTCCTGATCGGGTGGCTGGAAAGTAGGACCACTGAAGTCTATATCGTGAAGCCCAGGCAGGCCAGCAGTGGCTGTTGTGGTGTGACTTTGTGGGGAAGTTGAAGGTCAAAAGCTTCACCCTGCTTTCTCCTCAGGTCGCTACCCTACTGCATAGTGGTTACTGCCTCCCCCCAGCCCAGACGTGAGTGTGGAATGTTGGTTTAGGTGGAGATGATATGGAGATGAAACACTACTGATTGCTCCACCTCTAGGGGTTTGGTGAGCCTCCAGGCCAGAATTACTCTTGATGGTTGTTCTGTGGCCCAACCGTTTTTTTTTCCAGCAACTCTCCATCTCCTTCATACACACCTGGTTAGCAGGCATGAGCTGCTTGGCATTTTCCCATTACACAGATCCATCTCCTCCCCCTTGTCATCCTTCTTTGTAGGCCAGTTAATGGACAGCCTGGGTGCCACATGTTTACATATCTCATGAAGATCAACCTTGCAGAGAAATGGAAAGGGCTGAGTTTCTCCACCAATGCAACTGTCAGGCCGCAACACCTGGGCAGGGGGGAGAATAGCACCTTCCTCATCTTCGTCAATATTTCTCTGAGGAGATCCATGTTAACATCATCCTCAGCTTCTTTTCCACATTCCTTTTCAGAGCTGAGGAGCAGGTTAAAAAATTAAACTTCTGGGTCTTTGACCACCTCCCCCCAGCAAGTGCCAGCTGACCTGGGTTTGTCCCCATGCTTTACTGTGATGTTGGAAAAGCGGGGATTGGCTTTAGAGGCTTCTGACTCTTGCAAATGCAGCTCCATTTTTTTTGCCTGGTATTGCGCAGTAATGCTTGCAGGAGCTGGGGTCTGCCATCAATGCCTGTGCATCTTTGACACCCATGCAGGCAATGCAGAAGCAATAGGGGTCCTTCCCAAAAATGGTCATCCCACAAGCAGTTGGGCAATGCTATGTACCCAACCTTGCTCCCTACCAGCGTTTTTCTGAGAGGATCCAGCTGTAGCCATAACCACTAATGCTTAGCTTTCATAGCTAGCAAAAAAGCTACACAGGCTCACCTGACATGCTAGCTTAATAAGGCATGGGTCTGCAAAAACGCGACAACTGCTTACCAGAAAAATATATTCTTGTAACGAAAGAATAATTGCAACATAATAACAATTCATCCTAAAACCGGAAAACCCACAGCCTGGGACGACCTTGACAGCTGCATCTGTGAACAGTTAAATGGATAATCCTGGTCCAGGACAACTGAGGAGCTCTAGTGATCTTCACCGGGATGAAAACAAGAAGGTCTGATGTGGGGCCAGCGGCTGTTATAAAGGGGGTCGGGGGACCCTGTGTCCTTGAAGTGACTGATCTGTCTTAGACAGAAATGATGGCAGTGGAGCTTCCACTGCTGGTCATGCCAGAAGGCACTTCTCATAGTGAGATACCAAGTGAGATTTGAAAGAAAGCTAACAGGTTTTATGGTATTACCTAAGCTCGGTTTACATTATGAACGTGGAGGTTCAGTGGGAAAACAGAACTGGAAGTCATTATTTTACAAGCCTGTGTTGTTTAGATTGCTGAAAGTGGGCTTGGACCTTAAATGACTCATTGTTACATGTTCTTTTTGTAAAACCTGAAAAACATCAAACTGGTGATGTGATCCATCTCATTCTGCTATATTTCAAGATACTGCTACTTGCTTCAAGGAAATTCTTGAGACAGGTGGAGTTACGTTGGAAACATCTGTCATGACTTCACCCGGTTTGGCAGAAGTAACCCAAATTTAAGACTGTAATACACTACACTAAATGTACATGCTTTTCTGTGGCGTGTCATTTGTCTAGTGCCCAAACTCAGCATTTGAGCCAACAGAATTGAATCCAGGCACTTTGAAAATAAAGTGCAGTTGCACAGAGCTCCGCATATCCTATACAAAATGTCTTTTTGTGACCAAACATATATTCATGGGGACAAACTCTATATAGCTACGTATACTGAGTGGTCACCTCAATTACATTTGTTATTCTTTCAGATTTAAAAAATCTGTATGAAATGTAACATGTTTACTCTGGGATGTTTAATTCAACAGCAGAAATCTAAATTTTGGTTCTATGGTCAGTGAATGTATGTATCTATATGAGTTGTATCTTCTGAATATGTATTGATCAGTATGTCACTGCATAGCCCTTAGTCAAACTTTCTACTTTTCTACTGATGTCTTTGGCTCTTTGGCAGGTTTTACGATCTGTCATTAACTCACAGTGGGGAACACTGGGAACTAAATCGCTCTGTTGCTCCTATTATTATTTGTGCTAGCAAAGTGCTCATCTGCCAACAACAGGGTTTGTCAGTAAACTGTGAAGTGAGATGTTTGTGTTAGTCCTGGGTCTAAAGTTGTTGTAGGACTGTGTATTTGATTACATGGGTATGTGTGCGTTAGGACATGAGACAGAGAGAGAGAGTTTTTTTCATGCATTTATGTATGAATGTGTGTTAGGGCAAGATGTTTGTTTTTGTGTTAGAACCAGGCCCTGCCTTTATCAACACTGACTGTTATCCAGGCGGCTTCACGGTGTTTCCATTCTGACAATCAGAACTGCTAATGCTAATGTAAATTAAAGCGCTTCCAATTTCTTTGTGCAGCTGGGTGTGAGCCGGCGCACTATAACAGATGATGAGGGATTTTTAGTTTGTTTTTCAGTTTTGCTGTTTCTTGGCATGTCTTCTAAATTGGACAGTAGATGGAAACAGAAGGATAAAAGAGAGAAGGGTGATGACATGCAGCATGCAGCAGATGGAGAGGAACCCTTTCTCATTATTGTGCAGGTAGATGTTTTTGTTTTTTTTGTTTTTTACCTCAGTGCCACTGAGCAACACGTCCTCTGTTCACTGGGGCTGCAGAAGAACAAGGACAAGCTGAAACAAGGCTCCCTAAGTGCCTGCATCTGTTTTACAGATGTTGTTATATAGGGTTACTTCAGATAAAATGATTGTCAAAAATGTTAATTAAAACCTCAAACAATTTGCACTTTGTTTACTCGAATCTGCATAACTGCACGGTGACACAATACTCAGTGCTGCTGCCCTGAACTGATTTTCACCAGCTTTCAGCTTTCATCCATCTTTGATGTGTTGACTTTGATAAACACAGTTGAAACTGTGTGTGCAATCCAATGGAAAAAACGAGTGGAGAGACAATAGCGCTAGTATGAAAGCTAATTCCATCCCACTCACTTTGCTTTCAAATGACTCTACTATTTATAGTTATTGCTCTTTCTTTTGCACACAGTAATACTTTTCAAGAGATTTGTTCATAATAGCTCTTTGATTTGTTTACAGTAAACACGGGGAGTACAGATTGATTTGCCGTGAACTGTCTTTTCATGGGTATTGTTTTCTCCACAATTACGAGCACACTGAAACCCAGCCACTGTTGCTCTAAAGCCATTACAGCCTGACTTGATGCAAATAAAAAAAATGTGGGGATCAGGTCCATTGGTGTTTATTGACATCCACTGGATCATTCATCCTTAGTTTGGCTTCAAACGGCTTGAAATACTGGTTGTTGTTAAGCCTCAAAAAAACATAACATCATGTGTGTCTGTTCTGAACAAGACATTATAACAACGGCCATAAAACTAATGCTGTCATCATGTGCGGCAGACGTTTTGCTCAGCTCCTCTTATATCATATTTGAGTGCCTTCTGAAATACCTGAGAGGTTTTAGATCCTCTGTACAGATCTCATTAAAGACTCTGATATTTCATTTCAGTGCCTTTTCTCAGAACACATGCTGAGGCATGATTTGAGTAACACTTGGGAAGTTCACAAAGTTTACATGGCACTAAATGCTCGTAAAGAACATCTTGTTTGTATGGGGTAAGACTTTAAAGCAGACCTCTGAAGTTACCCTTCTGAATAACATGTTTATCTCACCCAGTTGCATGTGTTTTGTTTTGTGTTTTTTTTTTTTTTTTTTTTTTTTTTAGACAACTTAAGCACACTTATAGATCACAACACACACGGCTATTTTCCCTAAGGGCTTCTTCACATAGCATTTCCAGATTTGTTGCCACTGAAAGGAGACAAACTGTCTCCAATTACACAGACTGATCACTAGTGACATTAGATGTATCTGCTGACTTTTAGCCTTAGCTGCACTGCCTCCATCACTCACCACTCTGGCCTGCTCTGTGCCTTGGAAAGTGAATACCTTGGAATTTTCCAAAGATAAAGGTTGGGATTCCCATTCTGTAAGGTTGAGCCTTTGAGCTGCCACAATAAGTCAGCAGGAATGACCCCCCTGGGAGTAGCTGTACATGAGAGATGCAAGACAGGAGAATGTAGTGCGACTACTTCTACAGTATGTATTACTACTGTTGCTGCTGTTGTTGCTGTGCTGGTCCTCAGTGGCAGGCTAAGACTGATGGACCAAATTCTGAGCAGACCTCACGTTGAGGCCAGTGTGTGTAAGGAGAAACAGGAGGGGAGGAAGAGGGAGGGAAAGTTGCGAAAGAAGAGAAGCAAGGGGTGTTGAGGATAAAGTAATAGAGGGAGAATAAAACCAAAGCAGATTAATTAAAACAGATAGTGAAAGAAAACGGGAATGAGGGAGGTGAAAAAAGAGCTTATTGCAAATAAATCATGACTGGGCAAAGGAGAAGAAAGGTGGCACATAATTTATAAACTGAACAGAAGAGAGAGCATATAAAAAAGTTGCAGACAGGCAGGAAAGGTATAGAAGCAAAGGGCACATGCAGTCATATATAGGGGTGAAGTGAAGAAAGAGCACAGGGAGGCTACAGTGTGACCAGTATGCAAGATCTTTTCAGTATATGTCATTACACTCACTCTATTCCACCCTGTCTTCATCATCCATGGAACATCTGGGGCTCTGTACCTGGTCATGGCAACCCCCCCTCTGCCAGGGGACAAGATGGAGAGAGAGGGGATTAGGTTGACAGTGAGGTGTGTTACCAGATCCTGTGTTAATGAAAAGCAAGTGGAAGCCCCGCATTCCTCCCTCCATCCACGACTCACCACTCCCCGAGGTAGGGGGGCATTTGTAGTTCAATGAGAGAAAGAATGGAGGTGTGCAAAAGAGAGAAAACAGATGTCTTGGGGTCCATGAAACAAGACCCTCCCTAATCTCTCAGCTCTCTGACTGCTCACAGAGTGCCCCTGATTTCTTAAGAACGCACACACCCACACGTCGGCAGACCCCGTTCCTATAGCATGCTTTATTTCTACGCATACACGTCCAAAGGCTTCTTCTCAGTGCCTTACTTCTGTGGACCTCCGGCTTCTTCATGGTGATTTACTCCAGCACACTTGTAAATGAAAACTTCTTATTGTGGAACAAAGTGAAAGCTGCCCATTATTTATTTATGTCCTTTCTTTTATTCAGTTCAAGTTTTATTTTGTTTCCTTGGCCAATCTTTGAATTATGATCATGTCAGTTTGTTTACTCTGCTGAAAGAAAGCCACTCTCTTCCATTTATCACATTATTTCTGCTTCAGTGGTCAGGAAAAAGCAGCTGAGTTAAGCAAAGCCAAGAGAAGATTTATATTTATCTGCTGTGATTTGGCACAGTAACCCTACTAATAAATTATTTTCAACACATTAATAACAGAAATACTATGTCACAGAGAAGACACGAAGAAGAGGGGTGGGGTCTGTCCAGGTATTTGCCAACATTTCTGCTTGATGCTGCTGTTAGGTGGTTATCGACATTAAATGTAAGAAAGTGATGACAGTTTAATATTTAGGTGATATTAATTTAATGAGGCCTCATTAAAACACTTTCCCATGGCTTATCAATTAACCTGTCAGCTTTTGTACAGATATTGTATGGTAATGCTTTAATTTACTGCTAGTAAAAGTATCTTACAATCATCAAAATGCACCAGCACGGTGGTGTGGAGGTTAGCATTGTTGCGTCACAGCAAGAAGGTCCTGGGTTCGAATCCACCATCTGCATGAGTTCTCGCCAGTACTCCGGTAGACATGCTTAGGTTAACTGGTGATTCTAAATTGCCCATAGGTGTGAAGGGTTGTCTGTCTGTCTCGCTGTGTTAGCCCTGTGACAGTATGACAACCTGTTCAGGATGTACCCTGCCTCTTGCCCTATGGCAGCCGAGACTGACTCCAGTCCTCCCCTGCAACCCTGAATTGGATAAGTGGAAGAAAATGAGTGGATGGACACTGTCTCTTGATCAGCTCAAAGGCATTAAAATTTTAGCTATGAGCTCATACTGACCCAGCAGTGAGAAACAGACTAAGGGATTGTGATTAAATGTGGTGGTTAAAAGCATCACAAATGTACATCTTCATGAATATGTTAATATTACCGCCACTGAAGTGCCCTGCAGTAAATCACTCTTCATGCAGATGAAATAATGTTAAAGCAGAACAAAACTATGTATAGCGTCCCACTGTTAATATTTCTTTCATTACTGACCATTAGTTTGCCAGACTACTCTTCTTTTTTGTTCTACTTGCAACATATCCAACCAACACACACACATACACACACACAAATGGATACCACTGGAGTAGCCAGAGAAAGAGACTTTTCTTATTGAGTTACATTTGAAAACATCCAAACGGAGCCCAAAGCTGTATGAAAAAAGATGTCTCAAAGTCAACTTAAAACCTGATAATTTGTCAGAAGCCATCAGCCTTAGGCTGGCTAGCAGAATATCATGTAATAAAATGTTGGGAAAAAATGTCTATAGATGCAGCACATTGACTTTTCTTCATATGTGGCTTTCGTCTGAGAAATCACAGAGTTAAAACGAATGCATGTCTTGCATACATGATCTGCTTACGCCTTGCAGCTTTCATTAAACCCATATTTGCTGCATTTGCAATGGCTTGGATGACACGCAGCTGTTTGCACTGTGCTATTTTGGCCGATAGTGTCCCCTGCTACAAAACCAGTTTCCTCTAGCGTCCTATAGTGGTCTTGTGGTGAGTGAGTAGTGTATTTCTGTGGTGAGTGATAGTATATTACTCTTATTACTCTTACCATCCCAGAAGGTCTTCAGGGGCCTCTGCTGGTTATGTAATGACTCCTTTAGGTTTCTTCTAATTGATACCAGCACGTCGCTGAGTATAAATCAGCCAGGCAGTGGTCAGATAACGTCTGCCAGGGAGAAACCAACATGGTAAATCAGCCTCCAATCCTATCTAATCTATCTAATGTTTCCCAGAGATGTATTTCACTTTAGGAAGATTTTTACCCACCCTTTTCCCCACCACCCACTTGGTTCCTCAAGTGTCATAGGTTGTACATAAGCCTGCAATGGATGTGTGTGTGTGTGTGTGTGTGTGTGTGTGTGTCCTGGTTTACTGGTAGCAGTGACAGCAAGAGGTACACAGGTATAAGTTAATTCTCTTTATTATTTTGACTCTGTTCCAATATTATAACATAATTACCTACCTGGTGTGTACTAAGTTGTATATTTTAATATTCATATAAATGCATCTATGCAGATGTGTGTTTCTTCCTCACTAGTTGCAGCTGTTTTACAGCTCTGAAGTCACCTTAGAGTATATATAAAGCACACTGCTATGTGTATAATTAATTAGGGCTCAATGGATTATTTATGCAAAATTAATAAATAACCAAATGGCATATTATTTTAGATGTGAAGAAGATAAGTATTACTTCACCTCTCTTACCACAGCCATGTGTCTGAGATCAGGGCTGTCCAAAAAGCTGCCTGTTCTCTGTTATTTGCTTCCCGTATTGCTCGAGTTCATACTCGTCTCCTCTCCTCTCATGGCAGGTTTTTGTTTTTTGGTATGTTTGGGTTTTTTTGCTTAATGCCTTTTTCTTTCTCCAAAATGTCACAGTCTTTTGTGTTTAATACTTGCCATCTGTATATATAATGCATGTATGGTATACAACAGAGAAAAACAGAGGCACAAAGGTCGCCCATTTTTCAGTATTATCTCACCGATATAGAAAGTTGTTCGTTCTCTCCGTCTTATGGCAGAGCTTCACAGTCCAGTTGTGTAATGGTTTTGGGCTGTCTGCTGACACATCTCTGGAGACTAACCTATATACTGGTAATATGGTCATAAAGGGCAAAGGCAGCGATGGAAAAAAGATGGAGAAATATGCTTCAGCCTGGAAGGGAAGAATGGAGTTAGCGATGAAGAAAGAAAGGGATTCCCCCTCATTAAAACCACTCCCAATTAGGCTGATTATTGAAAGTGTTGGCTGCTGCTGCTGCTGGCTTTAACACCAGGATACTGCGGTCAACTGTGCTGTAAATGACGCATGGTGAGACTGGAGGAAATGCTTTGGTACACATTCTGTGTGTCTGTGTATTTATTTCCACTTGTTCACCTGGGTGTGCGTGGTAAAACTCTGGATTTACATCTGTATGAATGCAGGCATTTGGCTCTGCTTTGCTAAATGTGCCCATGTGTGTCTGCGCTTAACCTAAATGTGCTTTTATACGTAACTGTTCGTGAAAGATTCTCAATTTAACAAGCCAGTTTGGGAGTTCCCTTGAACTGTGTAATAAATCCTAGCCATGAAAATAAACCCAGTGTCCACAGTTCAGTAAGTAATATCTAAGAGCTCTGTCTGTGCTGCGGCACCAGGAGATATTAGCAGGTAAACTGCCAACTTGTATCAACAACGTCTTTCCTGAAAGAAATGAGTCATCCCAGTTTAACTTTTCCCCCAGATTGTTTTATTCAATGGAAGTCCTCTTTCTTTGGGACCCCGTGTCGTGTTATTGCACATTAATGTTGAATAAGATGTTCCTTAGTCAGT
This sequence comes from Cichlasoma orientale, assembly GCA_034780415.1. Lineage (NCBI taxonomy): Eukaryota > Metazoa > Chordata > Actinopteri > Cichliformes > Cichlidae > Cichlasoma > Cichlasoma orientale. The sequence continues at coordinate 1,302,349 of JAVDPK010002216.1, forward strand.
TGACCAAGCCTGGAAAGATTTGAGTAGTCTTGTGTGTCATATCTTCATCATATCATAGCTCACTTTCTCTCTTACATCCTCGGTTCTTGTCTCTCACACCGTTTCCCGCCATCCATGTCTGTATCTATTCATCTCCTCATTTGTCACCTCCTCCCTCACTCCCCCAATTCATGTGCCTTTCCACCTCTCCTTCAGACCCCATTTATCCTGCTTTACCCCAAATGAACCACAAGCTCTCAGTCGTCAGTCTTTACCTAAAGCCTTCGCATGTAAGGAATAAAAGTTTTTGGTTTGTTTGCTTTTTTTAATGGCAAAATAGCAGCAGTATATCTCGGCATGAATTCATCGAGTTTGTCTTAATTACATTAAAGTATAAGTTGACAACTGCTCCATCCACAGCAATGTTATACACAGTTCCTTCCCTGTTTGGGAAGTGGTGATTGTAGAAGAAAAGCCTGAATGTTTGACCATACATTAGTTCTAAAAAGAGGGATCGCTGCAGTTCAGCACACAGTTTATCTTATGTTCTGACTTGATGGGAGTGCTCTGTTCACTGGACATGAGGGGTCACTGAATTGTTTGAGTGTGAAAATGACGTGAATCAGATTTCCTTCAGTTACCAGATCTTGACCTAACTCGACATTTTGGAGCACTGTGTTCGGAGTTGAATTCCTCATTGCTAAAATGTAAAATATTTTGATGTTGCTCTATATTCTGTAAACGTGCTGACGTTTGCAAAGGCGCACCTGTATTTTTAGTTACTGGCTTTACTTAACAGTTGCATAGGCCTTCGAAGTGAGGCTTTGCTTTCAGTTTCATAACTGCAACTAAACCTTTCTGGTAACTGTTGATCAGTCCTGAACACCAACAGTGTTAGCCACATCTAATAGTTTCACCACTGGAATGTCACTGGGTGTCTCACATGAACTGCTCACTTGCTCCATTCGACAGCATTTCTGTTGGATTAAGGTCAGGACTTTGACTTTGCTCTTCCAAGGCATAATTTTTATTCTTCTTTAATCAATCTTTGGTAGAACAATTTTGTTGCTAAGCATCATATTTCTGCATGACCCACTTTCTCTTGAGATTCAGTTCAGAGACATGTATCCTGATATTTCACTTTAAAATTTGCTGGCATTCAGAATTCATTGCTCCATCAATGATGGTGTGCCATCCTGGCCCAGATGCAGTAAAACAGTCTCAAACCATGAAACCCCCTCCCACTTGTTTTATAGATAAGATAATGTTATTATGCTGCAGTGCACGGTTTACTTTTTTTTTTTTTTTTTACTACACATTAACCTTCTCATATGAACAAAAAAGTTTGTCTTTTATACATATTTATAGTGCTGTTTTTGGAGAGCTTTGGCGTCCTCCTTGCAGCCCTGCTGCACAAGCCAGTTGTTGAGTTTTCTCGTGATGTTGCATTGATGAACTTTAACAGTAGCCAAAGTGAGAGAGGCCTTTTGTTGCTTAGAAGCCAAATGAAGGGGTTCGTTTGTGATCTCCCACATCACTCTTGGCGTGTTTGACCATGCCTGTGGAGGGTAGCAAAGCTCTGGAATTCCCTTCATTTGCACACATACTGTCTGACTGTGGATTGGTGGAGTCCATGCTCTTTAGAGAACGTTGTGTAACCTTTTCCAGCCTGATGACAATCAACAGTTCTTTTTCTGAAGTCCTCAGAGATCTCCTGTGTTTGTGCTATGATTCAACTTCCTCAAAGCTCCGTTCATTCAGCAGAGCGCCCACTCACACCTGATTGTCATCCCATTGATTAAAAACACCCATCTCCTTTTACCTTCAAATGTAATTCCAGTACACATACTTTTCCACATACATGTGCAATACTGGGTCATTTTTCTTAACAGATAAATGATTGCGTACAATATTTTTATGTTTTGTGTTATTATGTATTATTATTATTGTATTGTATATATTTTTATGCACAGTGGTGTGGTGGTTAGCACTGTTGCCTCACAGCTAGATCTGGGATCAAATCCTCCTTGGCTCGGGACTTTCTGTGTGGAGTTTGCGTGTTCTCTCCGTGTCTGTGTGGGTTTTCTCTCGGTACTCCAGTTTCCTCCCACAGTCCAAAGACATGCAGTTACTGGGGTAGGATTAATTGGTGATTCACACCTATGGGCAATTTGGAATGTGAGAGTGAACGATTGTCTGTCTCTGTGTTGGCCCTGTGACAGGCTGGCGACCTGTACAGGGTGTACCCTGCCTCTCGCCCTATGACAGCTGGGATAGGCCCCCCATGACCCTGAACAGGATAAGCGGAAGAGGATGCATTGAGGGATGGATGGATTTTTATGTTCTCTTTATTTACTTTTAGGGCTTGTGTGAAAATTAGATGATGTTTTAGGTCATATTTATGAAGAAACATAAAACAGTCTCCCAAGGTTCACACACTTTTTCCTGCAACTGTACAGCTAGACACCGAAACAGGTGTGCCGCTGCTTGCTTTGACTTTCCCAGACTAACAGCCAAGTCAGCTGGAGTGAGAATTTGTAGAGTTAAAAGACATGTTTGAAGAACCACTTCTCAGGGCATTATTAGTCATCTAGTGTTGAGGTTTCCAAATGGGCTGCTGCTGTAGCTATAACTGACCAGATCAGCCCTCCCACATCAACAGCTTGTTGTCATATATGCTGAGGTATGGGACCAAAACTACAAGTTCAGGAGAGCCTGTGACCACAGTGATGCGTCTCAGTTTTAATGGAAAGGACAGACGATGTTTCAAGCTTTCCTTATTAAGTTGGGACTTTTGGTACCTTTGGGGCTCACAGGATGAGTGGGTGTTTGGCTTCTCTCTTACTGTATCGTGTCTGCTAAACCTTTTACTTTACCAATTTACAATATAAGACAACGCTCTGCAGTTTCAAAAATCCCACTATACTTCTGTTCATTAACTCGTAGTTGTACATTTCACACCCAAATGTTGTCAAATTACAGTGTTTCTGGTGACTTAACACAGAGTATAGTTTTGCTGGTCATCAATACATTAATTTAAAGAAAACAAAAAATCTGAAGCTAAAGACATTAGCATATGCCTGTTCTTGGGGGATGAATAATGCTGCTTCTTTCCCAGAGAGCAAATCATTTATGCCAGTGACATCAGATGAGAACAATATCCAGGAGGATGTGGTTGGTATAACTGCACTGTATGTTTTGCTACTTTGCTATCACAGTGCCAGACTGCTGTAATTGACCAGTGTAAAAACACAGAGGCAAGCATTCATTCTGATATTTGAGGTTGAATTGTTTGTCTTTTAATTTCATCTGGCCCAGTTACAAATGTATCAGTGAACAGTGTTAGTTTTTGTACATAGTTAGAGGGATCAATATTTCACTTTGAAACCAGGATTGATTTTAGACTTTCTCCCCACTTATCTGAACTTTCATCTTTTTTTCCATCGTGGATTTACCGAGTGGCTGCTTCTACTTTATCCACAAACCATTTATCCTTTACCTTCTGTTTTCTCTCTTTAGTTCTGCCCTGTGCTGTGCATGACATTTATTGTTACTCTTTTTTGCTTTCTAAGATGCCATTCAGGCCGCCTCTGTGCTGCTGGAGTTAAAAGACGTGTTGGTGAGAACAGGACTAAAGGACCGGAGCCGTGTCCTGATGGGACCGTTTTCATGCAGCAGCTCTTTGGAGGCTCATTGGTGTCGCCACAGTGGCAGCCCTGGACCTGAGCCTGGCCCCCCTAAACTGCTACTGGACCTGAAGGGAGGCCTCCTGCAGGTTTGCATGACATCAATTCAACCTTCTCAGCCACAGGATTTCTCACCCAGCACAGTGATAGTTGATGGAAATTAGTCTGTCTCAAGAACACTTTATAAATGTTTGAATAGCCTCATTCTTGAGGTAATCCCACTGCCCACTAAAACATCAGCTTAATTGTCATTGGTTTTCCAAATTAAACCTTACAGTATTTATCAGCTGACACACACTCACACATCTTCTCACAATCTGATCACTCCTCTTAAATCTGATATCCCTCTTTAATTCGGCCATGGCTTCTGTCCTCTTTGTAGTGATGTGATGACAGTAGAAATTACATGCTGTAATTTCACTGTACATTTGAGTCATATCTGCTGCTTAAGTGGTGGGATATTAAAAAGCTACTAATAGAGGCCAGGAAGGGGGAGGGATTGTGTGTGGCTTTTTTCCTGTTACGAGTTACATAATGTCCACACTGAAAAGTCCCTCTTCACTGTGACTTACTGAACACATTATTACAAATGTATTATTCCACATTACTTGTTCAGGGGGAACCCCCTGACCTCTTTTTCAATGATTCTCTAATGCTCTTATTGCGTGCCCACAAACAGAAACTTCACTCGCAACTCAACACGTAATACGTAATCATACATTTCCCTTTCCAAATATTGGCGCTTGTGGTGTTTTAATCAAGTGCTGTACGAAAACCACCGGAATTCCTTCAGATTCCTTAATTTTGTGCTCTCTTTCCGAAAACCTGGGGGGAAAAAATCCCCAAATTTTCCTGTTTTTAAGAGTTTAGTCATAACCCGCCCTTGCAAGCTAGTGAGTAGCGGCCGAGCAGTCAGGCAGCTCCATGTGTGAAGAGTTTTTGACTCAGAGATTCCTGGTCCTTAGTCCAAACCCCAGGCAGACTTGCTTTGATGGAACAGGGGAAGGGGAATGCCGCGGGTAAGTGAGGAAGATCTAAGACTGTGTTGGGTAACGTTAGTAAGGTTGTGAACAGGGGATGATGAGGGTAATCCTGACTCCTTCTCTTCCTGTTTTGGAAAAGAAAGTAAGATAAATGTTGACGCAGCTATTTAGGAAAGAGCCAGAAGTCTGAAACATGTAGCTTGTTCCTCATCATCTTTTTTTCCCTTTACTTCCCAAAATTTTTCCCTTACTCTTTCAATCTCTGCTATCTCACCTTCTTTGTTCTGTCCCAACAACAGGTTTTTTGGGGCCAGGAACACCTGAATTGCCTGAAGCTGGTAGAAGAGCACCTTCGTGCCTACTTCCACCTTCAGAAAGGGGATTCGGCTGAAAGCTGTTCTAAAGGCAAGGCCTGCCACACCCAGCCACCTCTCTCTCCAGGCTCTCCCTCTCCTCGGACAGAGCACAGCTCAGATGACTTGCGCACAGGACGTTTTCAGTACATCCAAGACTCAGGTGAATGTTAACGCGCTGTTTGTTGATCGGATGCAAAGATGACATGTAGCTCATACTGTAGAGCAGAGATTGAAATATAATAATAATAGTAGTAATTGTTTCTTGATAAGGTTCAGTCCATAGGACAACCAGTATCGATGGCTGTTTATTCATATATTTGTGTAACTGAGTTGGACAAACTAAAAAAAGACCTTTTGTGACAAAGTGAGATGTCACTAAAGATACACATCGACTTAAATCAAAGTCAGATCAAAGCCCTCTGTGAAAAGAAGTTTCATCAGACATGTCTGCCTGTTTCCACTCTGAGTAACATGGTGTTTATTCCCCCGCTTTGTGCTTTGTGTGTGCTGTCCTTTCGATACACACAGCAACATTATACACAGAGGATCAAACTTCTCTCTGGCTGTGGACCAGCCGTCCACTCTGTCAGCTGTGGTTGAGTCTTTGTTTGTTGCACTGTTCAACTGGTCTTTGATGCATTTAATATTTTGGCTGAAGCAGAAAAACGTACAGTAGTGAACTAGAACCAAGAAGACAATCTGTCTGCAACATGTTGTCAAACCGGGCCGCAGAGTACAGAGACCAGGAAGTGCCCCTCCCCAGGCCTGACGGGGATAGATGGAAGAGATGGACAAGAAGAGCAAATGAAAGGTTGTTGGAGAGGAGGCAGAATGAGTCTCTAACCCACTTTCTCTCAGTCCAAGCAAACACAAATGAAAGCAAAACCTCATGAATGTGTCTGTTTATTCTTTCATCCACCCTTTTTGGTGGAGAACAATATGCCATCCACCTTGAAGAGGGCCTAGACTGGAAATGTGTTTTCAGCAAAAAAAAAAAAAAAAGTTTCAGTGCTTGAAGCCTTTGGACCAAACAAAGCAGAAGTTCTCTGCTTGACTGTTTTTTTTTAAATAAACATTTTTCCAAAGGACTTGAATCCCAAACAGCAGCCACAAAGTAAGTCAAAACACCACTCAGAGGTTTAGATCCAGCGTTATCCAGCTTTTGCAGGTGCTTGGCATGGTTCAATCAATGGCTGTTTACCCAATAGCAAAAATGTTTAGTTAGCCACTTTGTTTACGTAGGGCTTCTTATGCATATAAACACTCAGAAAGCATGGAAACATCCACAGCGCGTTCTGGGGCAATATTGTTTTGGTGGTTTCAGATACCATAGTACAAATAACCATAAAAACAATGCCACACCAAACATCTATGCAAGTCAAATTTAGTCCTTTTGCAACAAAAGGTGAAATTCAAAAAGTGCAAAGAACGCCTTTTTTCACCCTGTGTGTCTGGAAAAGAGTCCAATCAAGTGTAACAGTCACATTTTGTCCCAGAATCCTTTTCTGCACTTTGTTTACGTTCTGCTGTTTTAGTTGCATCACTTTTTTCCTTACACCTCATCATGTTTTCCCCTTTTAGTCTGCAAGTCTTGCTGTAAAGTATAAGCACAACAGCAAATCACTGACAGATTAAATAAAATCCTGTTGTTTGTTTTTTGTTTGTTTGTTTGTTTGTTTGTTTGTTTGTTTGCTTGCAGCTTCACGGAGACTGCCAGGTCCACATGAGGTGGTGTTTTATAGCGAGACAGATGATACCCCAGGGGTGATGTTGTGGAGATACCCTGAACCCCGTGTCCTTACCTTTGTCAGGATAACGCCTGTTCCTTTCAACACCACAGAAGACCCTGAGATCAGCACTGCTGACCTGGGAGATGTCCTGCAGGTAGAAACTGATGCCCATATCAACATCTGTCATAGACCATGGAAAATAAATTTGAAGGTTCTCATCATAGACAGTGTAAAAGATGAGTGTAGCTACCATGACATCGCGCATCAGTTTCTTAAGTCCAGTCGTGGTGTTTTGAAACCAGATGTAATTAAGGTACAAATCAACTGTGACACCGAATACTCATTGCAAAACTTTTCAAAATAGAGAAAATATTTTATTCACTATTTCCCCGAAATGAATACCTGAGCCCATAAAGCCATCAGGAATGTGTTTACAGAGGTCAGGGCTAATGGTCATTTTCCATAGACTTGTACAGGACAAGAAGTCTTTTTGCAGCCACATGCTTCACTCCCTGTGTGACCATTAGAAAGAATGCAGGTATAAGGCGCTTTGCATTTGGCTTCACTTTTCATACCTGCCCATCTTATGTTATGTCCATATTTTATACTCTCAATGGTCCTCATATATGTCTGCCTTTACTCTGAAACTCCAAAAAAGCAAAGAGCAGTAATGCATTAAGCAACTTTATGGTTCATTTTATTGAACAGATGCAATGAACAGATGCTTTAGTCAGCTACTAAGATGAGGCTTTAAGAGACTCAAGATTAGAAGAGAATCCACACACCTCTGTCACTGCTTCTTGCTTAACATCACCTGCATTAAAAGAGAAGTAAACAGTCGTAGAACTGGGCTGGGGGCCGTTGTAATTCCCTTGACATGAGTCATGAGAACTTCTATACACTACATATTATTATTGAATGACAGAGACCCCTGCTGTCCCTCCAAACATGTAATACATGGTCAGACAGCTGTGGAAGTCATCGTGCATGCTCTGGTGTGAATAGCCAGGTGTCTCAGAGCACAGATGAGGTTATATTTTGGCAGGCTGTAGCAGCTACCGAGCCTTCGGGGCCTCAGTGGGGGACAGGACATCCCACTTTTCCTCCTATCATTCATTTCCCCGCCTGTTTTTCCCCAGCCTCTCTTTCCAACTTTTCATTCTTAAAGGAAAGATTCATCTCAAATCGTGTTCTTTCGCACCCTCCTCCATATTCTTTTCCTTTTCTTGAAGCAGAAATGTGCCATTTTTAGGTAAAATTGTCTGATACTGTCAATAGGCACTTGGATTTATATATTTACCATTCTATTAGGAATAGAAAATGTGGTAAAAGAATATGTAAAACATATTTATCCACTCTCTCTGCTAATCCCCATCAAAGCCATCTGTGTTTGGTCTGATTTTATTTAAATCGCCTTGTTATTGTGTTCCTAAATTCAATTGGATGACTGAGAAGCAGCTCTTAGAGCGACTGTTAAATGATCTACCACTAGATTGTCAATATATGATGCAAGGTGGTGTATTACTTCATTATGGCTATAATATTTTAAGAGTAAAAAGTTTTCCCAACTGACTTTTGTAAAATAAGAATGAGTGCTAATGAATTATTATTCTATTTATTATTGATTTATATTAACATTGCTGTTTATCCAATAATGTCATATTATTATAATATTCTGAAATGAATGATAATAGCAACTTGAATTACATTCTCTGGCCATTTATAGGGACCTTTTAATTCAATTTTAAGGTTAGGGTTGGATTACCTTCCCTCGTACTTCCTTCTCCTGCTTTCCTCCGTCTGCAGCTGAGGTTCCTCATCTCCCCATCTCCTCTCTTTATCTTTCACATTCTTTCCTGCACTCCCATAGCCATTTCACCTACAGTACAGATTCTGTTTTCTGTCTATTTATGTGTGCCGGCCCAGGAGAGGAAAGATTTTGGAAGGTGCTGCAGATGTCCGACTTTCAGCGAGGCCCCACAGCTGTAAAGTCTGTAATGAGCAAAACTCCTGAGCAAACCCTCGAGCTGATTGGCCACATATTGGGTTACAGTAGAGAATAAGAGGGAGCTGATGTGTGTAGAGGAGGGAGGGTTAGAGGGAGATGTGATGATAGAGGTGGGATAAGGAGAGGGGGGTTAATGTGAATAGAGTAACGGGAAATAATAGTGGGCGAAAGAGCGTGAAAGGGGGTTAAAGAAGTATAGAGATAGATGGCCATAGAGGGAGGTGGTGTCTCCTGCAGTTCTTATAATTCTTGGTGTGAGAGGATCTGTGTGAAAATGCTGCACTTTCTGTACTCCAGGGAAGAGAACGTCGATTATTTAGCAGCTGATGAAATGAGAGGCAGGTGGAACTGATCTGTATGTCCTTTCTCTGTGTATACTCTGTGATATAATTTAACAAGCTGGCAGCATTCTGGCAGCATTTATGTGTCCCCTGCACATCACATTTACACAAGTAGCATAGATTCACTATGTGTCACGAGCTACTTGGGCAGTAGCATATCACATGTCAGTAAGGAGTATGCATTTATGTCTGCATTACTACATATATCTGTGCCAGTACATAAAAGATAATGCCTGTGACTACAGACATGTGTATTAGAGTTGTGTGTATTACACAGCAGGAGTTGTGGAACCAGTGGTTGATGAACATATGGTTTCCACATCTTCCGCTCCTTTCCTCTCCTCCTGTCATATGGCATGGTCCTATCTCTTCTGACAAGTCTGTTAAAAGGAATCAGGTGATGAGACTGCCACAGGGATAGTGGTGAAAAGAGGAGGCCCCAAGCACACAACTATTATTAAAACCACTTCATGTGGGGATTTGATGCAGCATCTGTAGAGAAAAGCAATAGAAGCCATTGCATTTGACAAGTTAGAAAAGTATAGAAAGAATATTGTGAGATATTTACTTGTCTTTGTTTCTGTTAGAACAGACTAGAACTTGTAAAACCACTGTGTCAGCTGTAAGGAGTCCATACTGTAGGTAAGCAGAGAGTCTCTGCTGTTTATGCTTTTGTGTTATACATGTAAATAGTGCTTAGAGCAATGGGTATGGGTGCTGGTGGTAATATGAATGTTAAACATAATATAAAAAGTGTGTGTGTTTTGTTTTTTTTAAGTGCTTTAAATCCAATGTTTAAAGCCACTCTGATGCGTTTTTTCAACACTGCTAAAAACAGTATCATACATCATAGACTTGAAAGTAATTATAGGATATTGGATATCTGTTTACAGATATGTTAGGTTTTATGGTTATTTTAACCGAACCTCTTGGTCATCAGCCAAAGTTATTGCGATCCCAGATTTGATTGATTTTAGCCCCTGTGACACAATGGTAATGCTTTCCCTTTTAGGAAACATCAGCGGTCTCGGTTAATTCTCTTTTTTTTTAATTCCTCCAAAGACCAGAAAGAAAGTCCAGCTGATGAGAACGGAAATGCAGCCATAAAAATCCAAAACACAGTAATGGCTTAGTTTGTATTCCAAAGGAATTTCATTTACTTTAGATCAAGACTGCAGAGAGCGAGAGAGAGAGAAAGCAGTCATAATTTCTCAGGCCTCTAAAATTACCATGTGGCCACGCAGAGATGGAGGCTGATAGATTTTGAGAAATGGAAAGTGAGAGGCATAGGGAAGGAAAGAAATAAGTAGTAAAGGGCGAATGATAGCAAGCATTAAGCTGTGTGTTTATTCCTCTCTGTCATTTAGGAAGTAATCGTTTTTGGGTTTTTTAACATAGCAGCAGGTGGACAGAGGGTTGCATATAAACAAAATAAAAATAGGTTTTCCTCACCCCCCCCACCCCCCCCCCCTTCCTCCCATCATTCTCTGCCTCCTCCTTTCTCTCCTTTCTCCTTTTGTCACA
>JAVDPK010002216.1:1313055-1327435 GCA_034780415.1 Cichlasoma orientale
CCTCCTTTCCTTGGGTCATTCCCCACTTTTCCCCACTCCACTGAATAAGTGAAAGGGGGTGGGGGGGGGGGGGGGTCCTCCTCTGAGCCTTGCTGCTCGCTTGTCCCCAGAGCAGATCATATTAACATTTTATAAAATCAAGATTTCCTGCATTTAAATAGTTGTGGTTTCCCAACTGGTTCCAGTATCTCGGAGGGGGAATTCAAACCTCCTTCCATTACTCAAAGTCAAATTGCTGCCCGAGCTGTTTTTACGTACAGTTGAAGGGAAGCAATGTCAGAAGGGGTGGGGGTGGGGGGGTTGCTGCAGCTGAAAAGCAACAGATCCCTGTTGGAGCATCCACAGGTCCCCACCTGTAGAGTGCCTAAGTGATGAACAGATGATAAGGGAGAGAAAGGTGACTCATTCTCACCTTCTTGCCACGTGTGGTCCAGTTCTCCGAATCATAAGCAGGTGTTCCCGTTGCCCTTTTTCTGGTCAACTTGTTCGTCTCCCCCTCCTTCTGCTTCTGTGGGGTTCTGAAGCCTGAGAAACATGGAGTAAACACAGGAGCTATGATTCAGCCTGACCCCAGCTCAAGGGAGCTGGAGGAGATGGAGAATGTTAAAGCACAGAACAAAAATGTGATTTTAGACTCAGCATACAGTATAGTAAAGTAAATGTAACACAGTCTTCTCTCATGCACATGCCTTTTACCCATGCTGGCTTTTCACAATATGCAACTATGTTACTGTGATCTTCCACTCTCTGTTGAAGGAAGTTGCCCAAATCAGTCTGACTTTTTTCAAACATCACGCCATCTGCTCCCCTGCTGTTGTTTGCGTGCGTAGCGCTGTGGGATAGCCTTTCAAGTCCCAGTAGGCCTCAGTTGTGCCATTGTGGCCCTTCAGGCCTGCTATATCATAAAAGCATCGTGGCCCGAGATGAACCAGCAACCTTCATCCATAACTAGTTCTACAGTTACTGTTTTTGTCATTGTTATTATTATTATTAGCTTCACATCCGTGACACAACCCTTTTTTTTATTCAGGCACACATTTTCTCAAATGAAAAGAAATATGCAATCTTTCGTAGGAAGGTAAAACAGTTGGATATTTTACTTTACAGCAACACATTGACCCAGAAAGAGTGAGGTGGAATTTTAGCCAAGGTAACTATTATTTTAGCAGGACAGTGCTCAAGCGGACCTGCATTAGTCACAGCTAATGCACTATAAAAATAAAAGACGGTCCATGTGGCTAATTTGATCTGGAGTTTTTACACCTCATCCACTAAAATCTCCAGTCCCCCTATAAGAGTTTGGCAGAACAGAGAAAAAAAAAGCATGAAGATCTCTGCATGGGCTTATTCCTGATTTTCCACACTGATTAATGTTAACATATATTAGCCCACCTGAGACAGCATAGCGGGAGTCATTTTCAGAACAATTTTTATTACATCTCCTGAATAAACATTTGCTCAAGCTGATGTCAATTCAATTTGTCTGCTGGCTGATAAGAGGTAGCAAGCAGTGGAATTTTTAGACATATAGGCATCAGTGAAATAACAGAAGACCTAATGGCTATGTTGATATTGTTAATAAAAGTAATGGCAGACATGGCTGTGGATGTCAGCAGCCACGGCCTCAAAGCGAGCTGAGGGAGTCTTCAGTTGCACAGACATACTTGAGAATTTGTAGCGATCACACCTGGGTTGGTGATGGAAATTGACTTAATTTCTGTATGTTGTGTATTTGCTTTAGTTTGCCTGGCTTTAGTTAACCTTTTGAGAAATTGTGATTGTTCAATCAGCCGGAGAAAAGTAAAACCACGTAGAGCAGTTTGCAGTTCTCAGAAACAGAGGTGGATTACAGGGATGGGAATCAGATCCATACATGCACAAAGCTGCCAGCACTTCTGAATTTAAATATAGTTGCAAATAGTTTTGAATATTTATAAGTTCTTAAAACATTTATTAATGTGCAAAAGTCTTCAGTCACCCCTCATTCCTTTGTATTTTGTATTATGGAAACGTGCAAAAATGAATGGAAATACGGTATATAAGGAAAAAACAAGAGCTTGTGCAAGTCTAACAAGTTTGAAATTTGGTATTTGGTATGACCACCTTTTATTCTTCAGCACAGTCTGAACTCTCTTAGGCAGCTTTCCTGTAATTTCTTTAAATGTCCTTCAAGAAGCCTGGAGAACTTTCCCTGAAAGCCACTTACAGCTCTTCTTTGGATGTTTGCTGCCTTTTGTTCTCTTCTCTGTCATGATGATTCCACACTGTTTCAAGTGTGGGGATCAGAGCCTCCACCTTGTTTTACAGATGGCTGTAGACACTCACTGTTGTACTGCTCTCCCGACCTCCTGTGTACAGTACATATAAACATCAATTTGATCCAGAAATTTTAAATTTGGAGTCATCACTCCATAAGATCTGTTACCACTGATTTTCAGTCCAGTTCTTGTGTAATTTGCCAAACATTGGCCTTTTCTCCCTGTTTCCATTGCTTAAGAATGGCTTCGAGGCCATTTCTGATGAGGCTTTGGCGATCGATGGATCAACTGAAGATGGATCAACTCAAGAACCACATGCATCTCCCGGATCTTGTGTCAGTTCTGTCAGATACTGTTCATTTGCTGAAGATAGTTTTTTTTAGGCCTGACACTTTTTAGACTTTTTTTTTGTCCTCTGGGTGTCCAGTTTCCTCTAATTTTTTAATAACACACTGCACATCATGCCAAGATATGGCAAATTTTCAGCTAATAGCTTTTTGGGAATCACCTTTTTGTTGCAAAATCACAATTTTATGCCTGTCAAATGTTGTTATCTTTGGTATTTTGCATAGAATCAACTACGAAATTGGAACAAGTTACGTGTAACAGACTGTTAGTAACAAAGTGCCTAAAGATACAATTTAAAATGGGTGAGACTCAACACTGGCTCATCCCTTAAATTAGGTGCCTTTTTATGCTTTAATGATTCATAGGTCAGTGTTAAGTGGATCAACAACAAACAAGAACATTCCTCTGAAAATGGTCAAGTAGAAGGACTGGACTAAAAATGAATGAAAAAGCAGCCAATCTCCAAAGAAAAACTTTGGAAGACCTTCAGAAACGAGAGAACTATTGCTCAAGACCACTTTAAAAAAGTACAAGAAAGTCTGACTCCTTGGAAGCAAAATACAAAGAAATGAGGGGTGCCTCAAGACTTTTGCACAGAACTATAGCGTCTCACAGATTTAAAGCAAACCCAAAATGGAACATTAACTTGGAATTTAAGATAGCAAATAGGCTTTTGGCTTATGTTTTGCCCAAGGTCTAGCTGCCAGGCCTACTCTGTCGAGTGCTCGTGGAAAACGCAGACTGGACCCATCCAGCCAAGGGAATGTCAGCTATTCAGGGTTACATGTTGTTTATCAGATAAGATACACACACAATCAAGCAGCGGAAACTGACACTGCCCAGACTGTATCATACTCTCACATACATATGCACACCTGTGTATACACATACATATACATGCATATTGTCTTTCATATGTACAATTATACCTAGTTTTCCCTTTGAACATATATACACAATCCATTTGAAATATGCATAGGTGCCTTCTCCTCCTAAAAGCAAGTGCCAGATGTTCGACTTACACATTAAGAGAAGTCCTTTTTTTCCTCCCTCTCTCTTTCCATCATCTTGACATTTTTTGGAATTAGTTATCGATTTCATCTCAACCTTCCTCCAAAGCAGCATCACAAGTGAAGGGGAACATGACGTATGCTCAACCATGCAAATGTATTCTACTGTACCATATATATATATATACCTCATATATCCTTTTCTGCATGCCGTCATGTGTATAAAATATCACAGGTGAAAAAAGAGCACGCCTGGTGTTTTAGCAATGCATTTCAGGGAATTCTCAGTGGAGGTTCCGTGCGTTTCCGCTCCAGTGGCTCAGTATTGGGGGTTGCGGGTGCAGAACTCTGTCAGGTACAATTATGAGAAGTTGATTCCAGGAAAACCTGTGTGACATTGATTATATGATGTAAGCTACGGTTACCTCATCCATTCCTCTGTAACAGGACAGCCCAACACATGAATATATGGATGCATGCACACATTTTGTGAACACAAGGCTTCTGACATACAAACTTGTTGACAGTTCCAGGAGTTTGGTAATTGTCTGAGGAGTTTCATGCCTCCGGTAAACAAGTGGATTGTCATACTTGACACATGTGGACCTACAATACTAATACACCCAACGCATATGCATGCATTCTTCAGTTGTGTTCATGAGAGTGCGCTGCCACTACTGATCCATCAGTTTCCAATTTGTGCAGGTGCTCCAGGGAACCTGAGAACCTGGTTTAGTTGAGGGCACCAGACACCTTTATGTTAATTTTGGCACAATGTGAGAGGAACGAATGGAGCCCCACTAGTCATCACATCAATGATACTCAATGTGAAAACACTCACGTAGCCTGATTGTTATTCAGTGTGAGAAATGGCTCCAGGACTTCGATGCTAATGGCTGTCTTGCAGCATGCTGTTGCTGGGTGTTTAGTTATGCTGTGGTCATGAAATGTTGTTATGGAGATGAGTTGTCAACTTGCTGTGTTGGTGGTCTGTGGTCAAAGTGCTGTCATTTTTTCCGACTAGACGAGAGATTAAAGATCGGTTGTGTCTGAAGTGAGTAAAATTCAAGGTTGTAATGCACATGCCATAAAAAAAAAAAAAAAATCACTTGCTCATTTGTTCTTTGAGATGGGGATTCCCCGTCTCTTTTAAGGGGTCAGTAAAGAATCAGTGGTTAATGATTAGCAGACTACTGCAGTAGCTTAATGTTCAGCTAGGGAATCGACAAAACTGAAGTATTACCTGTTATCTAACAGATTAGTCATCGGGGCTACACCGAGGAGGTTACTATAACCTGTTTGTTTGCACTGGCACCTTAGGTTTAAGTGACAGACAGCTACAGACAGGCCTGCGGGCCAGCGGTGGCCCTTCGTAACATTTATTGTAGCTATTTAAAACATTAATGTACATTTCACTCATCCATAGTTCATGTCATGCTGTGTTATAGCACTTAAGAACTAAACCAAGGGAGCTTTTATCTTCAGTTCCAACTCTTCTGTTCCATAAAGCAGACTGAGCTTTCCCAACATTAACTAATACAGCTAATGTATGTAGGAAATGAACAGCCATCTGCATAATACTTAAAACTTTAACAAATACCAGCAGATTACAAACACATGAACTAAAGGGTGAAGTGTTCTTCTCAAGAGGAGGCCAAATGGAGGATTAGTTAGTTAAAAGCAGTTATTTAATGGAAAAAAACCACCAGTTTAAGAAAGGAATCTGTGGGATTCATCTGTGGTAGAAAAAATGAACAATCCTACAAAATGACATCCATAAAGAGGTCTTGTGGCATGCTGTTGATTGAGTATTCAGTTAAATTCAACAGCAGCAATAACCAATTAAGTTACTGTTTCGATGGCAAATTACACTGTAAATCTGTGTAATGCTGTGAGGAAACCCAGAGGGTTTTTAAAAAAGGCTTACTGGTTATACAGGTCCATTGTGAAATGTGTTTCCTCACTATCTGTCAAAGCTCTCAAATATCTGTGATAGTTGTAATTTGTGATCAGTGGTTGTCAGCACATACAGGCTGGTTGCATGGGGGTAACAGGAAGGAAAAAATGATGATAGCGCCTTAAGCTCCAGTAATCTCAAGTTCTACATGTTCTACAGTATGATTGCTACAGTTTAGTCCTGAAATTTTCCTCTGGGATCAATAAAGTATTTCTGATTCTGATTTATTGATTAATGAGTACAATTGTGCGCTTTTTCACACTAAGTCTTGATATTTTCTTTGATCTAAAGACCTTTTGCACCAGTGATTGTTTCCCAGTGCAAGGATGGAGTTACCACATCTGTTAGGTACTTTGTGATATGTGGAGTTCTGCCGTATGACATATGTTTCCATATGATTGCAGAGAAAATGAGAAACTTTTATTTTTGTAACTTTTTGGCAATTGTCTTCATTGAGCCACAGAATGCAAAAAGAGACAAATTTCAATTTCATGCAAGATGAACAGTTAGCATACATTAAAAAAAAAATACTTGTTTATTTTTACTGCCTTTGCTTTCAGGTACCATGTAGTCTAGAGTACTGGGATGAGCTCCAGCAAGCCTTTGTTCCATATCGGGAGTTCAGCCTATCAGAGAGCTGCGCCTGCCAGCTGCCGCTGCCCAGCCTCAGCCTCACCAACCAGCAGAAGGAGCTGGTGGCCTCAGACCTGTGGAGGATAGTACTCAATAATAACGGAGACGGGGGAGATGAACAGAGGTGAGGAAAAATTCTGTATTTTGCCTTTTGCTGTCTATGAGAGAGCGTGTTTATGTCTACACAGCGAACCTACAGACTGTGTGCTGTGCTGTTTGAAGAAAAACAGAGAGAGAGAGAGTGCACCCAGGCTGCTGAGCACAAAGAACTAAAATGTGTCCCTCGCCCCACATCTGGTGTGCAGGAGCAGGGAGCGGGCTTGGAAGGCGTTCAGATCGGCCTAATGAGATTTCCCAGCACACCAAGTGCCTGTCAGGGCCCATCCGGATTCCTTCCTGCTTACCTTGAGTGTATCTAATCGAGGGGAAGCTCACGGGAAGCAAGAGGAGTCAAGCCCCCTTTGGCTCATAAGTTCTTAGGCCTGGCCTGGCCTGGGCTGGGCAGGTTGAGCAGGGTTGAGCTAGGATGGGGATGGGTTGGACAGGGATTGCAAAATACTGTAGCACCTTAAAGAGCGTGCTTCTACTCCCTGCCACTGCTTCCTCTCTTTATTACTGTTACCATTTCAGAGCTTCACTCGTTATTCTTTTCTTTCTTTTTCATTCCTTCCCCATCTCCTTTAATCTTCTTTTTTCTTTTTCTCCCCCCTTTTTACTTCTATCTGGGATTTAGGGAACTTTTAGTGGAAGAGCATTGCCGAGCCCACATTCTGTGTGGCTTAGAGCGCTCGAGAAAAGCAGAGCAGAAGGAATAAGAAAACATGTAAGAAAAGCAACAGAGAAAAAATCTTCAGGACCAGATACAGTGTAAAGCAAAATATACATCTGTAGTTCATTACAATCATATTCCAAACACTACATTTCCTTTATGTTTAAATTATTTGTCTTTTTTGATCAAAATTGATCCCCCTTTCCTTACTCCCTCGTTTCATCTGCCTTACTTTAGTTTCCACCAGAAAAATAACTTGGCTGCCCTGCCAACTGGAAGTAATGAAAATTGTCAACATATGATGCTTATCTTTTTAAGGAGCACTCTGCTTGCACCAGCATTTTTCAGGTCTTGAGCGTTTCCTGCTGGAGTTTTTATGGTGGATCATGGTAGCAGCAAATTACAGAGCAAATGGTCATTCACTTCAATTACCTTCCATTCAACATCATCAACCATGACATGCAATTAATGTCCACGGAGGGCTTCTCTTGGAAACTGCATGTGTAATAATGTACCTAACAGCAAGGAGGCTCTTTCCACATTGTTGTCTTTTTTCATTCCTTTTTGAATTCTGAGTGAATGTAATGCTGGGCTCAGTCCGCTTCCTGAGGAAGATGTCACACAGTTTGTAACTTGTTGGGCAAGAGACAAAAGCATTCCACTCTTAATAAGAATCAGATTATTTAATTAGTGAACTGATTTTTTTTTTTTTTTAATGTGTGTGGCTCTTATTTCACAGCTGGGCCAATGCTTTTGTTTAACAAAATTGGATAGAAAATAATTTACTGTGTTCTTTAAAAATGTCAAGTGCTGAATCTCAGTCATATATTAGCATATTTTCCCCAAAATTATTTACAGATGAAATAATTTTATATTCATAGGGCGCTGTCGGTTTAAACCTTCATGTTGTTGCAGTCTCTTGAACAATCTTCTGTAAATTTAGTTGGCTCTCTTCTGTATCACCCTTTCCCGTCCAGTTCGGATAGTGAGTGTGGGTCCCAGTTACCCTGCGATCAGCTGGTATCTCCGATGGCACTGGCAGCCTGCACCCGTGTGGACTCCTGTTTTGCACCCTGGTTTGTCCCATCTCTGGGTGTGTGCCTGCAACTAGCACAGCTGGAAGTTCACTTCTGTCACCACCTAGAACAGCTGGGTACAGGTAAGATTTGTGTGTATCACCACAAAATCTCTCCCGAGTTTAAAGCATATTGGGATTAGGAAGAGGAATTTCCTAGGTGTTAGGGAAGGTGACTTCAAATTTCCTTTTTATTTTAGTACTTTGGGAATAATGTCTACCTTTTCTTCTGGTTTTGTCCTCTATTTGATTATCTGAGCCCAACTTTAAGGATCCTTTTTCTTTTTGCGTTTAACTGACGTCTCGTTTAAAACTCCCATCTGTTCACCTGTGGATTCATTTTTTAATGCATTTCATGTTTGTTCATTCTTTTCTGTTATAACACATATTTTATTACAAAAATTGCTCTGACCATAAGTTGTGGTTGTGACTTGTTTTAAAGTGTCGTCGGTAAAATCGATATGTCTCAATTCCTCCAGCTCCGTCTCGACAGCTTCGTCCCTTCCTGCCAGACAGGAAGTTGCCTCAGGAACAAGAGTTCATGGTGATAGGTGCTCGGGAGCCACGGGTCTTCTTGCGACAGTGGAGCAATGGGCCACGTCATTGTCAGGAGTTCAGTTTTTCCTCCCAGCTAGACTCCAAGCTGCTGGAGTACCGGAACTTAACGCACCTTCAGCTTCTCCAGTCTTGTTTGCTACAGGTAGAGCTCAACTATTTATCTGGTTCTTATGTCTTTACAAATATTCTCTTCCAAACCGCTGATGAGTAGGTGTGAAAAATTAGATCATTTAAAATTAATTACATTTAATTTGTGTTTCAGGGCCAGGCTACAGCCACCTGCTGCCCCCAGAACACCTCTTTTGATGTGAATGTGTTTTTGGACCCAGTGGCCCTTAATGTCAGCCAGTATGCCATCCACACTGTGGACACTGCCCTGCACAGCTGGCAACAGGTGACAAAAAATTTACACTGCAACATTCCTCATATACTACACCAGATATTTCAGCTGTACATTTTCATCATCATGGATTGATGAAAATAAAAAGTCAACGTAATTGCTATTGATAGATTATTGATATTGCTTTTGGTGCTTACGAGTACCGTGTCATTCTGAGGGTTCTAAAAGCAGAAGTTATCATTCAATCTGTTGTCTCTTTTTATACTCACAGCTAATGTTAAAAGCAAAACCATTAAAAATTTCTTATGGGAAATTGTATAATGGCCATCTCTGGCCAACTTTTCATCACTGAGGAAGTGGCTGTGACCAAAGGATTAGTGATATGATGACTTTGGTTACAAAGTATTGGAGGATTATTTGTTAACTTATACATTTGGTGCATTCAGACATTTACATTAACAAGGTATTTCCCCTGATGTTTGACTCTAACATTTATATACCATTATTTTATTTGGAGCCAGGGACTAGTCAGTCTATAGAGGAAATTCTAGAAAATACATGTACATTTAGAGAATATGCTGAAAGACTGCCCTTTGTCCCAGATGGAGTATCAGCTAAACAAACTAACAACAAAGTGGGTTTCATGAGAACGGTTTTGGTTGTATGCCAGTGGTAATAAAATTTGCAGGATGGAACTGCCTTTCTGTTTGGTGTAAACTCTGACTAAGTGTGTCTGTTCTTGGGCTTCTAGTGCTATGGTCCTCGTCATCTCTCGGTTCTCAGCTCTCAGCACTGCCTCTGGTAGCCAGGATATTTGTGTGTGAAGTGATGCCCATTAAAACATGGTAAAACTTGAGTGGTGTCACCTGCCAAGACTTCATCTGGCCCTAGTCCTCCACCCACTTGTCTATTCCACACGCACACTAACTCACACACACACACACACGCTGGCTTCCCTGGCTTTGTATGTTCTATCATTGCTCTGCTCAGCTTAGCCGTGCTGACTCATATACTGGCCTCTGGAGACATGAGGTACTCTCATAGTTTTACATGCATGCAGAAACTCACTGCCAGGTGAAAGAAATAATAGCTCATGTTTTTCTAGGAACAGCTATGTTTTTTTGCCTTCAGAAAATAAAATTAAGCAAGCTATATAGAAAACATAATATTAAATGATTGTTCTGCGTAGCAGTTTTAATGCCTTTGTTTTCACTCAGGGGCATCACTGACTCATCGAAAGCGCTTAACCAACTGTGTTAGGTTGTTGGTCATATTTGACCCTTGGCTTCATCATCGCATCATTTAACACAGGCTAGTTAATGTTCCCTATTTCTGCTGGTTATTTTAGTCATAAATAAGACTTGAGAGCACTAGTCTTATTAAAAGGAAAGGTCATATTGCAGCTTTACTGGAGCGTTATGGACATGTTGGTATCCGTGTTGGGCTTCGCCCAATATGCCAAGGATGATTACTTGGGTTATTAGTTGGTCTTATGATCTCAGGCACACCTCATTTGATACTGATTGTGTGAATGCTATCTTGGCTCAGTGACTTAAAACCCTAAACAGAGCTTCACAAATGTTGGCTTTAAAGATTGACTTACTCAGACACAAACACTGCAAGCTGCATCTACATGTTCATTCTTATGGCATTGAGTCCTAAAATGATTAAGTTTGCTGTTCTGTCTTTATTGGTCTACACAGCAGCAGCCTTGTAACTTCTACAGAACCTTTTAACTACCTCCAGTCTTCACCACTTTGTTGAACACAAGGGAAAAACACTGTAATTATAAGGCAAATGTGCTGCATGTGGCTACAGTAGTTCTCAAGTAAGGGGTAGACAGAGGTCAAGTTCAAAAGGCAGATTCTTAAAAAGAATTCTTGTCCTCTTCATAAGAAGTGAAAACTTCCACGATAATGGACCATTTTTTTCCATTTTTGGGAGTTTCCAGTGAAACACAATCTTAGTATTTGATGGCAAAACCTTGTATGGGTGAAATTAAGCATCTGTCTGGAGAAGTGCTGCACTGCAGGGAGAAATTATTTAAGATAACATATCTTTAATCTGATAGAAGTTCTTTTTCCAGACACACTCGTGTCCATATTGTCCATGCATGGAAAAATATGATCCAAGCTAAACTGTAATCAGAAGTAGTCAGAAATATTAATAGTCTCTGTCCTTCTGCAGCAGAAGGAGGTATCCTAATGTGCGTAATTGTTTCAGTGATTTTCATGTTTCCTCGTGTCAAGGCTGGCAGGCAGGCCTGCTGTGATGTGGCCTGCAGGGTTAGCATCGAAACACAGAAAAGATTCTTCAGCTACAAGTGAAACCCCATAAACCAGGCATGGTCATAGGAGACCACCACAACCAGAACAGCTGGAGTACTTCCAGATGCATAGCAATCTGGGGCAGTATATGTTTGTGATTTTCACTCATTTAGCAATAGTCAGTAATAATACACAGTTCTAGTCATGGTAAATGAAGTGCTCTTGTTTCCATAATAACATCACAAAGGTTTTCTGGCAGTCACAAGTACACATGCCTAATAGCGTCTCATTAATATCAACATGAATGTATATTATGGCTGTTGTAATGCACTGCATGTCCCCAAGCAAGCGGGCTCACTTTCCTCCCCCTGAACCGAACCGCTGTGCTTTCTGTTAGCTCTAACCTTCAGCTGAGTCTTCACTGAGTTTTGTCTTAATATAAAAGAGGTAAAACTCATGAAACCAAGGTGTTCTAGGTTGTTTTTTCTCTTTTTTTCCAGTTGCTTGGAAAAAAAAACATGATTTTTTTTATTTCTTTCTTTGTATTTCTTTCTCTGTTCTTTGCACTCAGTAGTCCCATATGCCCCAAACCTCAGCACCCCACCACTCTAACCTCAGGCCCCATGCCCCTCCATTTTCAATTCTCAGTCCTCAGCCCCACTCTCAGACTTTGCTCTGCCCCTAACCCTCAGCCCCAAACTCCAGGGAAGTGGCTTTGGTGGAAAGCCACACAAAAGCCCGGTAGTATTTACACTCTCTGCTTTCTCACAGAACATTCACAGACTGTTACATGTAGAATTGAGACAACAACAGGAATTTTCCCCCTGTTCGTTTTTTTTCTCTTTTTCCTATATTTGAATGATTCTCTTCTTTTCTTTGTAGCCTGAAAGAAAACGATTCAGAGATCGTGTTACTGCTTCCTGGACTCTGGTCATGTGTACAAAAATATATTGGTGATTTTAGATCTGATAAGTGTTTCATTACGTTCATTTTACAAGTTTCCTTATCACCTCAAAGGTGTCCTGTTTCATGAGTGTCTTTCTTAAGTGGGTGTCATTATTTACAATCTGTTTTCCAGACGTTTTACTGTACCTTGTTATTTATATGTAAGCCATTCTGCCATGCAGATCCGGGTTAGGCTCTCTGAGAGCCAAGTCATTGTATCCGGGTGGATTAGGGAAATGAGATACTTTGATACCTACTTGGGCATTGTTTGAAAAAGTTGTCATCTCGTGCTTTTTAACAAGAGATATGTGTTGACTGTTTAAATGCCTTTGTCTTAATATTTGCCCATTTAAAACTCCTAGACAGACAGCCAGTGAATATGATTACTAGAGGAAGCTTTTCTGATGTCTGTATCGCATTGCCTTGTGAATCAGAGCAGAAAGACGATACCTTGAAAGAGTGGGCTTAGCAATGGCATCTTAAGATGGCAGCAGGAAGTTTGTAAATCGCAGTGTCACATTCGAAAGGGAGCACAGATAGTGTTCCACTATAAAACTGGAAATGGAGTTAAACCCACTGCTGCAGCTGTCCCATCTATATTTTGCTCTCTCTACCTCTCTCACACACACATCTATCATCAAGTGTTCTTTTAATGGTGTAAACTTTCCCATCCGTTTTCAATAGCATCAACAACCCCAGGACCCTGAACGTGCTTGGCAGTGAAACTCTTGAGATTTTACTGCCAGCCTCTTTTAACCATCAACCATCACCCCCCCACCCCCCGCTGCCATTTAAAAGTATACAGCAGGCTGGGGTCCCACTTTGTTGGGGTAGTTGAGTAGTTATTGAGAAGCTGTCTGAACTACGTTCATGTGCGTCAAGAGTCAAGGAGTAGAGTGCAGGAGAGATCCTCTCAGAGCCTAAGAGCCTTTGGAAAGAATTCAGATAAAGCCTACCCTTGCACCCAAACGCTCACTATCCAACTCACAGCCATACTTTGTGCTGTTTTCAAATTGTGTACTTGAATTCCTGAATGCAGGAGAAACACCCACTCTCTGTTAAACAATTGTTTTCAATAGCAACAGTGAGCTCTCCCCTCTTGCATGCAAGGTGACGTATGAGTGGACAGCATCCCTGTATGACTCGCAAGGCTCTCTGTGAGGTTCTCTAACTGACTCGGTGCTGTAGTTGGGCCAGACTCCATCGTATTGTTTCCTCTTACAGACGCAATATAGGGATGAGACTTACTAACAGGAATGCCTACTCAGTGGCCCACTTAGTTCCCAAGAGTTGAGAATTGGCAACATTTAGCTGTTCAAAAAAGGATGTTAAAAAATTAAGGGATCGTTAAAGTGATGCACCTCTTGATGTCAGGAGTCAGTCCAACTTGGTCCAGCCTCAATACATGTTAGGCTATGATGACTCACTCCCCATTTAAGATTGTGTTGTTTCCACTGATAGTATCACTCATTTTCTTTTTTGCTTTTAAGACTTTTAATACATGCATTGTTGACACCTTTTTATGTTCTTTGACACATGCAAGTGCATACTCCCACCAGAAACATACATACTTGAATTTTTTATTTTTTATTTTTTTGCTTTGTTATTGACAAGCACTGTTTCTTTATGTCCTTCCTGTTCCTTCTCCTTCCTGTCTCCTATCCATCTATTAACCCATGCTTCCACCTCTCCCATTCATCTCTCTGTTTTCTCAAAGAATGGGAACGCAGAGGCTGAGGAGCTGCTCTACAGTCACTATGTCATCTGTAATGACACGCATGAGACACTGCGCTTTGGTCAGGTGGACACAGATGAGAACGTGCTTCTGGCCAGCCTCCATAGCCACCAGTACAGCTGGAGATCCCACAAATCCCCTCAGGTAGTGCGCACGCACACACACACACACACACACACCCCATACCTAGTGAAATATCTAATGGCCAACAGACTTGTTGTGGTTGATTTTGAATGGACACATACAGTACACACATACATACTCATGCACACAAAGCTTTTGGACATTGGTGGAAATTATATCCAGAAAGACAGGAACACATCATTAAGATATTTACCTTGCAGCACAGAGTGTTAACATACAGTGCAATTATGGAAACAATGAGCGCACACACACACACACACACACACACACACACACACACACTATCAACCATATATAAATCAACACCTGAATACACACAAACTCCATACATACATCCAGTA
>JAVDPK010002216.1:1327535-1346190 GCA_034780415.1 Cichlasoma orientale
AAGCATGTAAACTTGAACAGAAGCAGCTGCTTTTACACACACACACACACACACACACACACACACACACACACACACACACACACACACACACTATGAACCATATATAAATGAACACCTGAATACACACATACTGCATACATACATCCAGTACATGTTTGTAAGAAGAATGGCTCACACACAAATTCTGTGCAAAGGTTT
Source organism: Cichlasoma orientale (assembly GCA_034780415.1). Taxonomy (NCBI): domain Eukaryota; kingdom Metazoa; phylum Chordata; class Actinopteri; order Cichliformes; family Cichlidae; genus Cichlasoma; species Cichlasoma orientale. The sequence goes on from JAVDPK010002216.1 coordinate 1,327,737, forward strand.
AAAGAGGTATGCGCACACACACACACACGCACATACACCAGACACATCATTGTGCAGCCGCTATCTGTGTGTTTCTGTCAGCGTTCTCAGACAGTGCCCTGACAGCATTGTTAAAGAAGATTGATTATATTTAACCCTTTGTGGTTTTGAGGTTGAGTGGAGGGTGGGCTGGCGATCTGTGGCATATGTGTGTGTGTTTGCTGCACACATGTTTCAGGACCCCCATGTGTTCCACAGCGAGTGTGAGAAAGTCAAGCTTGAGAAAAGACATGGCCATAATTGCTCGCAGTAAGTCAGTAAGTCAAGTTGTATTAATCATCGACCATGGTTAATCTGTGCTCTTACCTCACTATTGCTTACAGACACACACACACACACACCTACACCCACACAAACACACACACACTCACCGTATGAGTGGCAATCTGGCATATAAGCACAGTGAACACTACATTTAATTCTTGCAGTGAGTCAAAATGACCTCGGTATTTTCAAGGATACTTTGGATGAAGAATTGTCCGAATGGGCCAAGTGTCATCATAGATGAAGAATGTGATTCCAAGATAGTTCTGTCATGTGTTATTCCATCATGTGTTTGTGGTATATGAAATATGTGTTCTCAAGATGAACATGATTTGTGAAACTAGATAAATAAGAAATAGTGCAACTTTGCCAAAAACACTCAGCTAACTTTGAGCTTGATGATAAAAAGCTTGCCAATGTGTCCGCCTCAGCAAATTGTAGCAAACACTCCTAATTACATTTTGGGGTTATAATAATAGTGACACTGATAAGAAAAAGGGTTGTATTTCTTTAATGGTTACTTGGTGCTGGAAGTGTGGGGTTTTTTTTTTAGTTCCAATGAATTAGTTTCCAGGCTGAGTTGTAAGTGGATGTGCTGTTTTGCTAAAGTCCCACGATGTCGTGCAGTGTCTAAAACAACTCTGACCGTCACAAGCCATCATCATTTAGTTTTCCACTTTCTATCAGGCTGCTCACCACTTCAACTCAAGATTTTCCTCGTGCCCCTGTCTTCTTCTCTGTGCATCCCAGAGATTTGACTCTGCCCAGTTTTATTGTCATTGTTTATATAGACTCATCTTATCCCCCACCCCCACAAACCTTGTTCATCATTGAGGCAGAGCATATCACTTTGATTTAACTTTAAATAACCATATGAAACATTAGTTCCAGTCCATTTTTTTACATGCTTTTATCACCCGTTCTATTGCTGTAACCTTTCAAAGTGCATCCATTAGCTCTTTGCAGCATAGGACCCACAGTGCAATTAGCTTACTCATACTGGTTATACTCTAATGCTATGCATAGTTTTCTGTGTCTCTTCTTGCCATGCACTGTAAGGACCCACCAGACACAAGCCAAAATCCATTCCAGGCCTCACACCCTAAGCTATAGGTTAGCAAACATAACAGTGCAACATTCCCTTGTTGCTGGCTCATTCCTGGTCTCTTTTTATTCTTGATGCCTCAACTCCATGAACTCTATGAGATCAGTATCCCTGCACAGTGTCTGGCTCTCAAACTGTTTTGGGGTCTCTCTTAGACATTGTGCCTTTCTCATCCCCAAAATGCACAATTAGTACTTGTCCCTTTCTTTTTCCCCTGTAGTCAGTCCTCTGTTCTGATGTTCACCATCTTGCTGGTTAAGCTGGTTTCCTGGTTTGCTCTGGTGCGGTCTCCCTGTCTTTTCTGTGTCTAGCTAGAAAACAATTTGGTCCTTTTGGTCTCCATCACAAGCCAGTAGGTGTTTCCTTGCAGTTTATTCTGGCACCCCTGAAGCTTTGGCACTTTCAGTTTTGTGACTACTGCCTTTCTATTTGGTCCATAGAGTTGCTTTTGTGTACCTTTCACTTTCCTTACTTTAGCCATGGTCACATCTTTCTGTCAGTACTTCTGGTTTGGTTCTATCTAGTCTCTTAACTATAGCATGGCCCTCTCTTACTTAGTTTTACAATCCAATGCATCAGCCCTCAGACTACTATCACAGTTTGTATGTATCTCTGTATGTATGCGCACACGCACACTGAAGTCTCCCTACTCCATGTTTTAATGGCCAGTATTGTCTTTTCTGGGAGGCCTGGCGCCTGCCGGTGAGGCAGGCCATCGACCTGTCCTCATGGTTTTGGTATGATGTGTGTGTCCCAGGTGACCTGTCCCCCAGGCAATCACACACTCACAAGCCAGAGCTACTAATTTGCTTTTGCAAAGTAATCTGTGCCTGTTTCTCTCTTGAGCTCCCCTGAGAGCTCACTGGACATGACATCATCTTGAAAAGAGGAGGATGGGAAGAAAAGAAAAAGATTGTGGAAGTGATGAAGGAGAAATGAAGAAAAGAATCAACTGGGAAATATGAGAAATTGAAAAGGAGAGTAGCACAGGGTTGTCAGGGGGGATATTGTACAGCCCTACTTGAGAAAAACAAGGGGACATGGAAAAATGGAAGCAGGGGCAAAAGATGAGCCATGCTCTCAACACTCCTCTACAGTGGCAGTACTGCCAAAAACATGTCTGCTCACTATCTGTTCTGTTCCTCCCACCTTTCCCATTTCTCTTTTGCTACTCTGTCGGTTGATGATGCACAAGCAGCCCTATTTATCACGAGTACATTGCTGCACCTTAAGCCAATCCTGTCTCCAGTTCAATCATATAGAAAAACCAAGGATGGAATAAGACCATTTATATGAATAGACAGGCTGTTGTTTCAGTTTGAAATTAGACGGTGAGGCATATTTAAGGTCCTGCAATTTCCTGTATGTGACTTTGTATGTTCCTTTATGAAAAAAAGAGTGCCTAATGTGTTTAATCTCGAGCCATCTAACCAGTGGACACGTCATATGATGTTGACATACCTTCGAATATCTCACTTTTCTCCGAAGAACGTAGAAAGTAGCGTGCTTTCACAGTGAAACATGAACCCAAGCTCAGGTCACACTCCCTCTCACTACTCCTCTGTTTCTCTCCCTTCCACTTTCTCTACCATCCTGTTTCTCCTGTCACTCATAACCATGAGACTTATTAAAAGGGTCGATTGAGGCAGTCACGTCCTTAGAGTCTGCTCTCACCTAACACTTCATACCCATGTGTGCACACTCAGACTCACACATACACACTGTAATAAAATGTTTCCTAAGGCCTGGAGTGTGTCAGGCCTCTCAGTTTAGTCTCTCTCTTTCAAGTTCAACATGCCTTCACACCCCAGCATTTACCAGGCAATGTTAAAATGTTTATAAACACATAATTTGACAAATTTGTATATACAGTCGACAATTATGTTCTCTATGTCATATACGAGAGAAACATATAAAGAAATACATAAAATTAAATTAATACATCTGTTAAAAAACCTTCAGGATGATCATGCATATAACTACACATTCTTTCTGTAATTACGTACAGTTTATATTTCGCACAAACACACTTACCGTCCCCGCCCTGCTGTTTTTCAAGGCTCTGGCGTGTGGTGTGGATGGTTGAAATATCTGGCTGCTCGTTACAGGATGCAGCCTGGCTGATGGAAATCCCTGTGGTTAGTGTGGTTAGCAGGGAGAGGGGCGTAAAAAGCCCTCTGGATTTGAGAAGGACTTTTTAAGTGCCTACAAGGAATATTCCCGATCTGAATAAATTGTGATTTACTCGATGAGCAGGCTTCCACAGTAGAGTCTCTCTTTCTGAATGTGTGTCTTTGCGTGTTGGTGCGTCTGTGCATGTCTGTGATGTATGGTATTGGTCCATGTGTGAGTGTTTGTGTAGGAGTGTCAGTGTTGTATTGGTGTGCGTGTGTGTGTGGTTCCCAGGGGTAATATGCTGAAGATAGCAGCCCAGGACTATTAGTTTGCGGTGAGATTGGCCGTGTTGTTGGAAGCAGGCATGACAGGGTGGTATTTGGAATGAGAGTGTGTGTGAAAGAGAGACAGAGGAGAGTGAGAGAGCAATGTTATATCAGTGGAGGTTGTGTGTGAATATTTGCGTATGAGGAATTGTGTTGTGTGTGAGTCCCGTTGCTCACTTGCCACAGTCTTGTACAAGTGTTTTCAGCTTTCAGAAGGGTTCATTGTGTACAGCTCATCATTCAAAAGAAATATCTGGTCTTCTGCCGGTATCTATCTTGACTCAGTGATTAAGAAACACTGCCCTCAAGTGAAGTTGTTTAGTCCAAGATTGCCACGTTAACTGCAGTTGATTAGGCTGACCCTGTGGGTTATATAGTTCCACTCAAGTAAACCCACTCACTGTATGAGCAGTGAGAGGAAGCTAAAAGAGAAGGGACTGTTCTCCATGTTGATCTCTGAAGACGTTATTCTTTGTTTATCTCCAGATCTGGGTTAGGTAATCTTTTTAAACTGACTTATACTTGTAACCATTGCCTTACATCCTAAATGGGAAAAGAAAATAAAAAAGTTAGAGATAAACACTGAATTATGAGAAAAGGTTTGTACATTCAGTAACACTGAGTTACAAAAGAAGAGGTGATGCAACACAGTGGTAAGCATACCCCTATAAAACTGTAATAAAAGGTCCATTTTTAAAAAGACAGCGCAACTTTAATTTGTGAGATTGCATTCTCACATTTTGTATGTCCACTTTTATTTGTGGTGGCAGATTTGAACTTCCTCCCCAGGGTGTTTTAAACAATTTTGTGATGATTCCAGTCTGAAACCAGCTTCATGTTGTAAAATCCCTCACTCACAGGCTTCTTCAGGCTGGAAGTCATCCTTGTAAACAGTATATTTGGACATGCAAATAGTTTTTCATGCATCATTTCACGTGGTTCCATGTCAACTCACTGCCACCATCATGCCTCATGTCTTGTGTTTCACGGTCGGCTTTGCGCATACACTGCGGTAATCCTGGCCAAGTCCACACCAAACATGTTGGACGCTGTGTGATCCAAACACATGCGCTTTCCCTGTTTATATATTTATTTATTGAAAGGATATCCGAAAAGAAAAAAAAAGAAGAAAATTGCACAATTGCACGTGCAGTGATTTTGCAAGATTATTTTGTTTCTATTTGTGTAGCACGTCCTCTACCTCTTAGTTCAGTATGTTTAGAACTTTGTGTTTAGTGGTTGTACACGTTGCTCATTTCATTAGCAATTTGACACGTTCGCTGTTGCATTTTTCAAGGCAGCTTAACAAAATATAGTTCTTTGGGGATTTACTTGTATCTAGATGCCATAAGGAATTACATGAACACTAATCACTACACCTAAATGTCAAAGGTGAGTGGTAATCTCATGTTCCCTGAATATTTAAAAAGTTTCCTTCCAGACCACAAATCTTACACTTTACCTCCAAGCTTCCTTTGCCTGTTCATCCCACCAGCGGTTCCTTCTGCAGCTGGACCTCCAGTGTACAGGACTAGTAATTCTCAAAGGTATATCAGTTTACTGTGCCTATTAACACCGTATGCTTCAGCATCTAGTGGGCCCATATACATATCTCTTCTAACCCATTCTTTCTTATTGCTTTTTAGGACAACCAATCATTTTTGTTTGTGAGAAATTGTTGGTTTTTGTTAGTGTTTGTTTTAAGGAAATGTCACTGGCGGAATGAAACATTTTTCCCCAGCAGTATTTGTTGGGAGCAGGCTTGATTAGTGATTAAAGTGGTATGTCTCAAGAAGTTGGACCTCAAGGCGCTGTTACATTGCACAGACAAAGAAAAATGTTTCAGCAACCAATTGTTGCCAGTAATTTTTGAAATCAGTTGCTTGAGTATTCTGGGGAATAATTATCAGCTTTCTGCAACCCACCTTTTGGTCTATGTCCAACTTAAAAAAAAAAAAAAAAAAAAAAAAAAAAATTACTACATTCATCAGCTCTGCAGCACGGCTGCCAAAGCCAAGATTTTCATGAGAAATAAAGTGAAGACAGTCTTCTCCTTCACCACATGCTTTTTCTTTTGTCTTTGTATGTTTCATTTTGTTCAAGCAAGCATTTAGAGGACTCTGGTTTCACACTCTTACTGACACTCTTGGTAATTTTCTTATAATTCCATTGATGTAGATGTGTTGAGTCATTGGTCTGACATGACATTGTTTGTGTATAGACTGTATATTTGTATAATTCTACTGCGTACTGTGTAGTTTGTCTCTAAGGAAGCTCTTCCTCTGATATAAATTATGATGTTAATGAGCACTATACTGCTGGAATCTCATATTTGTTTTTCTCTATAAATCTTTTTTTAACATGCCAATGTGTTAGACGTTTATAAATTTTATTTTCATTCTCTACATGAAATCATACATGAAATCCTGGGCCTTGAAACTACAACAGAGGCTCTTAAGCAGTGGGTTGCAACCCTTTTTGGGCAGCGAAAACAGTTACTGAATGCTCTCCACATGACAAAAGTTTTGGTATGTTTTGATGAACTTGGGCCACATGGTGACAACATAATTTTTCACTTGAGATCCCAGTTTTAACAAATTTACCAGCCTTCGTCATGCTATGATGTCAGGTACAGAATAGGGTTCCTCACCATAGCTGATGTCTTTTATATTGGGTGGACAGGGTATAAGACAGTAGAGGTTAAACAATGATAATGGTAAAGAATATAAACCATTGCAAATGTTGACAGTGTATCAAAAGCAAGTGGGTTTCAAATATGCAACCCTGTGGTCTACACTAAAATGCAGTTTAATGCATCACAGAAGCATTAAATCCAAAAATGAAATTGTCAAGAGAACAAACTTTTCTAAACAAAAATTTGAAATGGTATTCAATTTGTTCAACACACCAAAAAAAACTCCTGCTCACGTCTGAGTCTAAACCCCCGTTCATTTTTTCTTTCCATTGGGGAAACTTAAACTTGTGGTTACACTTCAAGCCAGAACACTTTGGATGTGATACATTTACAAAATGACGTTAGAAGAAAGTTTTGGTATTTTTATAAACTGCTTGGTTGAGTGCAGTTGGAGGACAGACAGTAATGGTATAATGTGGTAGGAGGTCAACAGAATGAGCCACAGTCACAAGACCAGCACCTAACTATTCTGAGTACACCACTCCAGACAGATTGGCTGTCCCAAAGGAGTTAACCTCAGTTAGCTTCTCTCTCTTTGCTTCATGCTGTCAAACCAGCCTTTTACTTGATTGAGACCATAGGGAGGTGCATGTGAAGACTGTGATTATTATGGTCCCTCTGGTGCTGCCCTGGGTTCAGCACCATGGACAGCAGCCTAGTGCTTTATGGCTAGTCCCACAGGAGCATCACTGGCTTGCATGGCTATTTTACCACAGTGGCCTTACAAATACAATTTCAGATCACATGACTCCCTGGGACCTGGAATTATAGAGTACTTCCACCATGATTGATGATGATGAGTATGGAAAACTGCTATTTTCAAGAAACCAGTCTGAGATTATTTCAGCTTTGTGATATGGCACATTATTTAGCTGGAAGCACCCATTCTGTCATAAAGGCATGATCTGCAACAATACCAATCAACAATGCCATCACATGCCAATCTGTGGCATTTAAACTGGTACTAAAGGTCCCAAAGTGTGCTAAGAAGACATCATTACACCACTAGCAGCAGTCTGAACTGTTGAAACAAGGCAGGATAGAGCCACGCTTTGATGTTGTTTGCACCAGATTCTGGCTCTGCCATCAGAATATTACAGCAGAAATTGAGACTTATCAGACCAGTTCAGTTTTCCAATTTTGGTGAACCCATGGAAATTGTAGCCTCAGTTTCATGTTCTTAGCTGACAGGAGTGTTATTTGGTTTGATCTTCTGCTGTTGTAACTATTCCGATTTGCTCTTGTGCATACCTTGGTTGTAACAAGCTATTTGAGTTGCTGTTGCTCTGCCCTCTAGCATTAACAGGGCATTTTCACCCAGGTAACTACGGCTCACTGGATATTTTCTCTTTTTTGGACAATTCTAAGCCCCAGAATTGGTTATTTGGGAAATTCCCAGCAGACCAGCCCATCTGGCAATAGCAACCATGCCATGTTCAAAGTCACATAAATATCCTTTCCTCGTCATTCTGATGCTCAATTTGAATGTCAGCAGGTCATCTTGAACATGTCTGCATGCCTAAATGCACTGAGTTGCTTCCACATGATTGGCTGATTAGATGTTTACCCCAGTGAGCAGTTTTACCTAATAAAGTGGCCAGACTGAGGTTTATGTCCTGCTGAGGGGTCTTTAAACACTGCCTTCTACAGTCCGTCACAGTACTGTGCGGTTTTTATCCTCTCCTCTCAGACAGTGCTCCTTTTGTCAGGAGCAAGCACTTGCCGCGTCTGAATCTCCTGGACCCCTTGAGGCTCTGCATGTCTAAGATGCCTTAGTAAAAAACAGAGGGAGAACTATTGAAGTATTTTAGTTAAGCATAAATCTCTTAATGTCCCCTCTGTCAACCACAGACCCACACAATGCCTTTTCTCTGAAGTTTCTTCTAGCTCTCAAACCGCTTCTTAGACTTGCAAATCTGAGCTTTGATGTTGTGCTGCTTTGCTTCTTTTGTCAGAAAGAGGGAGCCAAGGAGGAGAGAAGTGCTGCAGACAGCTTGCGAAGTCACCATAATTCCCTCATGTTACATGGGTTAGCCCTCACTGTCCTGGCATGGATGCTGTTGTGTCTTTCTCTGTCGTAATTCTCTTTTAAGACAATTTTTTCTAAAGGACAAAGCAATATCCATTCTTTTGTTTTGTTGTCTGGATAGAAACCTGTTTCTCATTTTTTAGGTGGCCAGCTAGCTCCCTGGTCCCAGAGTAATTTCACCAGACAAGACAGGCCTCTGTTCCACATCCCTCTTTTTTCATGTCTGTCTGTATAATATTAAATAAGATAGGCACTACAGAGACCTGTCAAGCTATTTTTAAACTTTGGTCATATGACATTGAATTCACATGATTTTAATCAACCATCTAAGACAAGCCACAGCTTCCTCAGGCCTTTTATAGAAACTTGTCTGCAAAGCTACTGGTGTTGATACCTCTACTCCACATGTCTCAAATCTCCTATTATAGTCTGGGAGAGATGGAATGAAGGAATGGTAATAATGGGGAGACAACCATTGACCACTGTAGCTTTGTCAGCCTGTCTGTGTAGCATCTAGGAATGCCGATTACATCTCCATTGCAGACAGGGACTTAATTTGTGTTGTGTGCACCCAAGCACATTCCTGTTGAGGACAATAGACGGATAGTGGTTACAGTGGCAAGAGTGAGTCATTCTGTCTGCAGGAGGACATGGGTCGTAGGGCATATGGTGTTTTTGTGTGTGTATGTTCACGTGTGGAACTCATAAAGAGAGAGATTTCATGTATCTTTCACTGTTAGTGTTTGTCATTGGTTCACATGTTAGTCTTGACACCCACATTATCGAAGCGAAGCGGATACTTGAGTGTTTGCCGTGTGAAGTAGGTAATGACTGTGTTTACCAGGAAGTTAACCAGTCAGTTCTTTGGCTATGACTGACAGATATTTTACTGTCTTTTACAGGAAACTTTGTTGCTAATGATTTTCTCCTGGGAAAAGATTAGGCAGTAGACATTACATCGTACTCATATGGGGAGTTGATGGTTTGATTGACTCATTACAACTTACAGTGTAGGGAGCCGGGGTTGGTAATTCTCAGAAATTACCACTACTAAATGTGTTGGTCATGTGTTTGGCTTCTGCGTCTAGTTTCCATGGTAATCTAATATCTGGGTGATGTGATTTCAAAATGTTTACATGGTACTGCTCTTGTATTGAGACCATGCAGGGTCTCAGTGATATTCTTTGCGGATTTTAATGTCATCCTTCTGTCCACACTCTCTGTTACTTGTATATTAGTCATATTTTCAGCTTACCCTTTGTTTTGAAAACATATATCAAAGCATCATTATTAAAGTTAGTTGGTGTACAGTGACTATGAAGACCTGTCATTTTAAAGCTTTTTGAAGTTTTTTTTGTGTATTTGCCATCTGTGGTAAGGAACTCACATTTACTTGTGGTAGGATGAAGCATTGACTGAAGCCCCCTAAAAACGGCAAACAGACTGCAGACAGATGCTTGCTAATGTTGCTCTATCCACCTGCTTCATTGCACACAGTGTACTGCGGTGGATGAAGACGTGATTGAAGTGCAGATGTTTATGGCCATTTTCATACATTATCCCCCATTTTCAGAAGTTCAAAAGGAGTGGGGTGAACTAACATACATTTAAAAATAAGGATTGGTTTTAATACTTTTGAAAATTGTTTTTAGTCAATGACTGCTTGACGCCTAGTACCCACAGAAATCACCCTTTGTTCATTTGCACTGTGAAAAGCTGTTCGATCAGATTTGCAGCATTTGACAAATCTGAGCAGAGAGTAAACTTCAGAATTCATCCTGCTCTACTTCTCTTAGAAGTTGGATCATCCGCAAACACTAGTGTAACCAGTGGTTTGCACCTCCTCATGAAGGTGTCTCTTGATTGTAGACTTTGATAATGACAAGAGTGGTCTTGACTTCATTAGAAGCTGTAATGTTGTTTTTCTTAAATAAGGAAAGTTTTTTGTGGTCTTTCAGGCCTTTTGGTGTTGCTGAGGTGGATCGGTGATTCATTCTTTTTAAGAATGTACCAGATTGTTGATTTGGCCACTCCTGAAGTTTTTGCTGTTTCTCTGAGAGGTTGGTTTTGCGTTTTCTGGCTAATGATGGCCTCCCTCACTTGTATCAACATCTCTTTGGACTTCATATTGAGAGTTCCAGTGAAAAGCTGCTAAACACAAGTTCAGCACTTGGAAACAGATCTAAATCTTTTATGAGCTTATTGTGTAATGGAATAATGAGAGAACAGGCCTGTTTGTCAGTCAGTTGTCCAATTATGCTGAGCCTCTATAAATGGGGCACTATGTATAAAAATATCTGTAATTCTTCAATAGATAAAGCAGTAAAAAATCCTTGAATTGATGCTGAAAATCTACACTTCAGTCACATCTTAATTATTTGATTTAAAATGCACTGTGATGTTGTACAGAGCCAAAGTTACTAAAATAACATCATGTCCAAATAGTTTGGACCTCACCAGTGGTATGTGGTGACTTCTACAGGAAGGCAAGCAGAGACTGTGAGAGACCCCCCCCCCCCCTTTAGTCTTTAACAAGACAAATTGGACCACTTTGACAGCCTCTCTCAACCAAGTTATTTCTCTGAAAATGTTGTTGGAGCCTGCACCTGTTCAGCTTGTCTGTTTTATTAAACCGGACATGGCAGGAGAACCACTCTCCATCAACAGTACTTTCATTACTAACATGGTAAATGTTTTATTAAGTTTCTTACATCACACGTGTTGGCTGAGGTGGTTGCTTAGAGAAAACTCATCTGTTACGATGATAAATGAGAGTGCTTGTTTACTTGCTAATGCTAGCTGTTTCCACACAAACATGGTAACTGATTTCAGAGCAGTGACGGCAGAGCCAAAAACCACCTGCAAGCTGCTGGCTTCTCAGCTTGGCAGGTTCCAGCCATTGTTAACGGGATACTGATGTGCCAATAAGAATGCCTATCCCATACAGATTTCAGCGGCTCTGTTGTCAAGTGGCATTAATTCTGCTTCCAGAGACAGTAGCAAACTGCAGCTACAAGATGGCAGCAAAGGATGGATCTGAACAGGCATTAGAGAAGCTTTATGACAGAACACTGCCTGAGATAAAAAGGAGAGGTCTTGTTTCTTTGGTAGGTTTTAATTGAGGTCCTTTTTTAGATTTCACTAGACGGAATGCCACTGGACCTCCCTGTGTATTCACTTTGGTTTTATGGAATCATGAATAGACTTAAACCTGACAGTCAGGTTCAAGTCTTGATCACCAAAACAGAAGATGGTCAGATTTTCATGCCCCAAAAATGCTCCACCAGGCCTGACTGTTTCAGGCCTCCCAAAAATAGTGAGAACTCACCAAATGGAGGGGTTATTTTGAAAAAAAAAATCCATAACAGCCATGTTTGACCAGTGTAACTCAGTTACAAGGAGCTGCTAAGCAGTATGACCAAAGCTGTCAGACCAAAAAAAAATTATTTCAGCTCAAGCAAGAGTGAATAAACCTATTTTCAGATCTGTCAGATGAGTCATCACCATGGAACTGAGTCGAATTATCTGTTGCTTAGTTATATTAGCATATTTGGATAAACATGTCACTCATCATTTTGCTATAACTGGGATGTGCTGTCAAACCTAAAGACATATGACTAACTTGCTGTAAAGTCATTTCTAAACAATTCAAATAGGTAATTGATTATTTTAATGACTGGAAAATATGTTTACTTAAAGTGTTTTATTGGTGTAAGTAAAATCCAAGGAATTTGGATGATTGCTTCTATTTTGGTCATGTTGAGGCTTGAAGCCAGAGTTATTATTGGAAAGCAAAAAAAAAAAATTGCATGACTGTGGTTAAAACCTACTCACCATCAGTGAAACATAGCAGAATATGTAGAGTACAGTGCAGTCACAAAATAACAATAGCTTGTGTGCTTACATCCACATACTCTGTTCAATTATCCCCATGAAGATCGTTGTTGTAGCACAGCCTTCCAGTGTGCTGGAATGAGGTAGTGTCCATCATCAGCCATAATCACAATCTCCCCCTGGGGATTAAAGGGAAATGAAATGGAGTGAGATTGAGATTTCAATTTCGCATTTCTTTCACACTCAATATCCATCTTGGGAAATTATCACAGTATAACAAATGGGTCCTTAGTTGTTTTTGGACAAAAAAAATCTTCCACTCAGGGCCAGCTGCTGAGAGTGAGTGTAGGAGTTACTTTTAAAAAGATTTATTTGAAGATGAGATTCTTATTGAACTTATAAACTGAAGGCTGCAACCACGGATTTTTGTTTTTGTTAGGATAGTAGTAGAGTATGACATTTTGCAGAGGTGACATTGATATTAGAGAAAATTACATATCCTATCTTTGTCCTAATGAAGTGTGAGGGTTTTGTTTTGTTTGTTTGTTTTTTAACAATGACAGTTTACCCTTTTATGTTTGCTAAGTTTTCACTTTATTTCATATGTCATGTCATTCTGCATTACAAGCAATTTGGGGGCTTTACTCTCGATTAAAGCCCTGGGGGGGGTGTCATCATTTTGTTTTGTAAGGTCAGACATCTTCAAATTTTAAAGCAGATGTTATGGTTTCTAACATGCCTGGGGTTGCCACAATGCATATGAAAAAACTGTATAAAAGATGAACTCTTTCTGTATTTAGGGTCATCTCAATGTGTTATAATGATAATTTTTCCCCTTTCATTTTGCCAACTACAGCATTACAGTCCCATACAAAATGATACATAAAGTGAATCAAAATGATTAGGCTCATTTATTTGGTGACTAATTAAAGAACACTGTGATTAAACAATTTTTCTTTGCCTTAGATTAAGCCTAACCTTTTTTTCCCAAAGACATTTATATTGCTGAAGTTCTCCATTCAGTTGGACATTGTTGGTCTAAGGCCAGGCTTAATCCACGAGTATAAATCGACCACATATGGCTGGCTGTGTTGACAACAGTTGAATACGTCACAGAGAAGCAAAACAACCTCTTATTTTTCGTTTTTGTTGTCCTACACGTCCATTTCATCCGTGTCACTGCTGGGGGTGTTTTTTTTTTTTCTCTTCTACTGCTTGAGTCAGAGCAGTGATGAATTAAAACAAGCGGCAGTGACTGTTTGAAGTCTGAGGAGAGATGTTATTATGACTTCTTCTTTAAAGGTCAAGTTGAGCCACAGGCATGATAAAGTGCACAGAGAAAGGGGGAGGGAGGGATAGAGGAGGTAAAGGAGCGCAAAGTGTTAAAATCGCAAATCCATCCTCACAGATGTGCTGACGCACAGCAGAGGTCTCCGGTGGTTCGCCACCACAAGATTTGGACCATTGTTGTCACCAATCTACTCTACTCAGAATTTTAAATACTGGCTCCTAATACTTAGAACATGAGGCTAGCATCGAAGTTGGATGCAAATTAAAAGGTTTTCATCTCATCAGTATGAAGTCATGGGAGCAGAATTGGCAGATACATTACACAATATTCTTGGCTGGGTGTGATTATAAAATTGTGAATAATCGTGTAGAGGGCTGGTTTAGTAACATCGTTCTCCACCTAAAGGCTTAACCTTAACCCTCTGCGCACGAGTAAGTACACCGAGTAGGAGATCTCAGAAATCTAACTCATTTCCACGCAGCTGACAGGGAAGAGGATAGATCTTGAAGAAAGTGAATTCAGGCTTTGATTAAGAATGTTATGGTAAAAAAATCTGTCTTCAAACAGTGAGAAAGGACTGCGGTGCAGAGAAGCATAGAAGGTCTTGACCAGGGTCCCTCAATGCTCTTTGACCTCAGGAGTAATTTGTTTTTCTTTAAACAGATTGACTAAATGTTCAGCATGTTGAAGCAACTACCCAAAGTGTAAATGTTCAAAAATGAGTTTCAGTGTTTCAGTCTAGTTGCTACTCCTCTGGGAGATCATTGACCCTGTATCCTCCCCTTACTGCTTGCCCCCCCCCCCCCCCGTCTTTCTTGATAGTCTTTCTCACGTTTTCTCCCCTTCCTTTCCAACTGTTGCGTTGAGTTTGATGTTGTGTTGGCAGCACGGCTGACACAGAGTTTTGGTACTGTGGAAAGTCAGAGCTCCGCTGCCTCAGGAAGGAGAGAAGGCTTTAGATCTCCCTCTATATTTATGATTCTGCTCCTGTATTATGACCAAAATTTCCTGACAGGAATCATATTGTTTGACAAATGAGTTTCCTTGTCATGCAGCTTCGAGCAACTTCACATAAAAAAGTGGACAGATGGTCTTTGAATAACCTCACTGTAGCACAGGTGTGATGGGCATTTGGCCAGACCACTTTCTTTTTTGTACTGAATGTTTGTGGATTTAGGTGGAGGCAGCATGTAGCAAATGCAGCATCATTACGCACCCCATGATGCATTCAGTAAAACTAAGTCGGCTTATTGCAATGTGTATTTTGTGTAATGGTGAAAGCAAAACAGCCGTGTTCAGTCTGCCTGCATGCAGATGTCGTCGCCTTAATAATCCTGCCTCTTGACATATTTTTTGCTCTGCTGCCATGTTGAGCCACACAGTTTAAAGAATTATGGGGAAAATGGTTGGGAAAATTGTCACCGCTGTAAAGTTGTTTGACTGTCAAAAGAAAGGAAAGCATCTGTTTATTACTGTTGTCCTGAGCCTGTGTGTTTATACCGAGCCACACACATTGATGTGCTCCACGTTGAAGTGATGGATATGAAGCTGAAACGGTCGGGGGCCAAAATATGTGCCTGTTATTTACATGTGTGGAGAAAAGAGTCTTCCACATTTAACCGCACAAGTACACACACACAAACAATCTGGTCACTACACACACAGCTATAATAATCTTCCACATCAGCTGTTTTCCACCAGCCAGTTTATTGTGTGCGACCTTCCATTTCTGCTTCCAACAGCAGCAGGCCTGTTCAGCAACAGTAAACAGGAACTTTGTTGTTCTTTTCCCCCCCTACCAGAATTTCCCAAACAGAGTCCTGTTGTTTACTTGCCTTTTGATCGGGGTAAATAAAGGGCAAGAAGACTAACCTCTGATGTCTGCTAACTTCTGTCTCTGTTTTTGTGTGTATATTCTGCTGTGTGCTATCCTGCAGCTGCTGCACATCTGCATCGAGGGATGGGGGAACTGGCGCTGGTCAGAGGCCTTCAGTGTGGACAATGTAGGGACTCTGCTTAGAACCATTCAGTACAAGGGACGCACCGCCTCACTCATCATCAAGGTCACGCAGCTCAATGGTGTCCAGAAAAAGGTACTGTCAGTTTTTACTAATTACAGATTTACTGGTTTATTTGATTGTACTGATCATATTTGTTTTAATTAAAAATCGTTGGATAAAAGCTTTGAGAAAAGAAAAAAATACCATGAGAAATTTGCTCAGTTGTCATGAAGTTATTATGTTTGATATTTTCTGATGAAGGTCAAATTACAAAAAAAGTTAAACATCTTACTTTTCTTGTAGTTGCATCAGAGGTAATCTGAATAGATGTAGCCAAATCTTTACAATTAGCTATAGCGATAAAAGGAGAGATGGTGTACAGCATTACCAACCCCCAGATTTAATTTGTAAAAAATTCCAGGCATAAGACTCTTTATAATTGACAGGCAATGATTTATGGCCCAGATACACCACAGTAACAAAACAGGACCAGAGGTTTCAACATAATCAAGAGTATAGGGATCCTGCAGATTATCTTGCTGCTAACCTGTTAAACATTTACACTGAAAGCAGGAACATGTTTGCTGCATTATGCCTGTTGATTTCTTCTATGTGACACAAAGCCTGGCCTTTTTCCCAGCGCTCATTTCAGGATGAGTGCTTTTTAATCTCATTTTTTTTCCCCCCTTTTGTATGTTATGATTTAGTAGTTGCTTAGCTAACAACAGACTGTCTTTGTCAGTTTTTGTAATCTGTTTTATAGCAATAAAACAAAAGCTTATGAAGTTCAAGCCATCCAAAAACACAATGTGTCCCATCAATCCACACAGAAGATCACAGCAAATCATAAACCAGCATAAACCAAATACATACACCAACTGTCTTTTTTTTTTTTTTTTTGCACTAAGAAAAGGAATGAATCATGTTGGAGTTTTTCCACAAATAAAAAGCAGAGTCGCTGTATTCCTGAAAATGCAGAGATGCCATCAGATTGTAGCTGTGACACTTTGTTATGTAAACAGTGTCAAGTGTCACACACATCTCCCACTCATCCTCCAGACAAAACAGATTCGGCTTCTCACATTCCTTCTACCATCTGTCCCAAACTTTGATTACATCTTGTTTCCATTGAATCCAGTGATAGAGTATGAGCATTGGTCATATCCAATTCACAACAAAAAGCCTCAGAATAGGAGAGCAGCTGCCGCTAGAGAGAAATGCATGAGTATACCTCAGTCTGTGTTTTCCTTTGGGAGGAGTGGGGTTCATCCTCAGTGCCACACCATGTTGTCCTCGCCTTCTCTCCTGCTTCTCTGTGGTCTTTTATTGTAGTAAAGTTTAAAAAGTCCAGTTTATATAAATCTCTGTCATACAGCACCATACACACATTAATCTGCATATGCATATATTCTTTAATTGCATGGACACACAAATTAGTAACACGTGTATTAATGTGCATTGGGCCTGCTACTGATAATTACTATCAGGATCACATAATCATTGATTATATTATGTGCTGCTAATCAAATGCGCTTGATTAAATGATCATCAGCATGTATGACCACCTTTTCAAAGACAGAAGCTTTGGCAGTTTGCAGGCCTGGAGCATTCAGGTGTGTGTTAACACAATGCCACAATCTTCCCAGGAGGGGATGGCCCAGTGAATTCACCCCAAGGTCAGGCCATGCAATGTTCAGGGAAACTGATATAAAACAAAAAAAACAAGAGCTACCCCTCAGACTCTACAGGCCTCAGTTAGCATGTTAAATGTTCATGACAGTACAATTAGAAAATGACTGAACAAGTATGGCTTTTTTGGAAGGGTTGCCAGGAGAAAGCCTTCTCTCTCTAAAAGGATCATGGCAGCACAGCTTAGGTTTGCAGAGTTACATCTGAACAACCCACAAGACTTCTGGAACAATTCTCTTTTAACTTTGGCCATAATGCACAGCACCGAGTTTGGTGAAAACCAAACACGGGATATCAGCACAAACACCTCATACACACTGTAAAGCATGGTGATGGCTTTACAGGTCGACCATGAACTGGTCTGCATACTAAAGTATTCTAGAGTCAAATGTGAATCCATCTGTCTGACAGCTAAAGCTTGGTCCACATTGGGTCATGCAACAGAACAATGAACCCAAGCACAGCAGCAAATCTACAACAGAATGGCTGAAAGAGAAAAGAATCAAGGTGCTGCAGTGACCCAGATAAAGTCCAAACCTCAACCTGACTGAAATGCTGTGGTGGGATCCTAAGAGAGTTGTGCATAAACAAATGCCCGCAAACCTCAATGAACTGAAGTAACATTGTAAAGAAAAATAGGCCAACATTCCTCCACAGAAAGGTGAGGGATGGATCAAGTCATACAAAAAAAACATTACTTCAAGTTATTGCTGCTAAAGATGGTTCTACAAGCTACAGAATCATGTGGTGTACTTAGTTTTTCACAGAACTGCAGAGTCCTGTGAAATTTTTCTTTTTCACGGGACTGTGGGAATGAATGTTTTAAAAAAAAAGTAGGGTTGGATAGTTTTTTTTGTTTTTTGTTTTTTGAATTATGGGTCGAGATTGCAAATGGAGAGAACAAACATAGCCATGCAAATACATAAACATGCACACGGATGCACAGAAAGTATTGGAAACAATTTGATGTTCCACACACAAGTGAGAGCTGCCTGGTTGCTGTGTGTGTGTGTGTGTGTGTGTGTGTGTGTGTGTGTGTGTGTGTGTGTGTGTGTGTGTGTGTGTGT